>BMAO01038988.1:0-103039 GCA_019973975.1 Trichonephila clavata | reverse complement strand
ATAAGTCCTAGCACAATAAGAATTCGATTGTATTGGAAAAATATGCTTATACCTTAACTGTCGGCTGTTGACAAAAAAAGGGGGGCAGAACTCATCTAATTTGTATTTTTAAAAATCTCTAAAATTTGTGTATATAATGATGTTTGCTCTTTCGTAACCCAAAGACCAAGTGGATTCCCGCAAAACCAATTTTCGGTGGATCTCTGCTCCGTAAAGTGAAAATGCAAGCCAAATTTCAAGTCTAAATCTAACAGAAAAAAACAAAAGTTTTACTATCAAAATCCCTATAATCCCGTTGAGCCGTTTCCCAAAATAACCGCTCTTAGCGGATTTCAATTCAACTAAAGGAAATACAAACCAAATTTCATTATTATAGTCCTTGTAGCTCGAAAAAAGGAAATTTTTTTTGTCAATACGTCCCAGTAACCCCTGCACCCCCTCCCCCAGAACTTGAATTTGATTAAAATAGATTCTTAGTGGATCCCTATTCAACAAAAGAAACATGCTTAACAAATTTCAAGTATATGGGTCTAACAATTAAAAACAGGAATTTTTTTCTGTAACTCATCTTGACCCCTCGCAAACATTCTTAGGGGTCAATTTTCATTTTACTCTTTGTTGGAGGAACTCTATTCCATGAAAGGAACATGCCTACCAATTTTCAAGCAGGATGATCAAATAGTTTAAAAATGGAAATATTTATCGATAACGCCTCTTAATCTCCCGAAATTAAACTTGGTAGTTGATATTCGCAAAACCCATTTTGTACCGGTTCTCTACTTTACGAAAGGAATCTGCTTATCAAATTTGAAGACTGTACGTCTAATAGTTTAAAAATGGGGATAGTTATCTATAACGCCACTTGAGCCTCCGCAACGCCACTTCTGGGTCTGTTTTCAAAATACCCATTTTGTAGGGGAATTGCACACTATGAAAAGGAATCTGCTTAGCAAAAATTTGAAGACTGTGCGTCCAATAAATTAAAAATGCAAATAAAATTATCAAAGCCCCTTGAACCCCAGCAACGCCACTTAGGGGTTGATTTTCACAAAACACATTTTGTAGTGTATCTCTATCCTATGAGAGAAATCTGCTTACCAAATTTCAAGACTGTGAGTCTAATAGTTTAAAAAAAAGAAATAATTATTTATATCTGCCCTTAACCCCCCGCAACACTCCTTGGGGGTCAATTTTCTCCAAACCCGTTTTGTAGCGGATATTTACTCCATGAAAGAAACATTCCTACCAATTTTCAAGCAGGTAGGTCAAATAGTTTAAAAACGAAAAATATTTATCTCCTACGCCACTTATTCCCCTGCAACGCCACTTAGAGGTCTGTTTTCACAAACCTTCTTATAGCTGATCTCTACTCTATGAAAGAAATCTCTTTATCAAATATAAAGACTGTGCGTCTAATAGTTTAAAAATGGAAATAATTATCTATAACGCCCCTTAAGTCCCCCTCAACGTCACTTGGGGGCAATTTTCACGAAACCCATTTTTAGCGTATTTCATACATCCATACAGAAATATTTTCAAGCGTTGCTTCTAAGATGCAATAGTGAGAAAGAAACATCGTCCAAATGGCATTTATCAACGCATCTCCCTGTCTTTCTAAGCAAACATTCTTCACACAGCAGTGTTTCATTCAATAAATAAGAAACAAAATGCATTCATTCCTTTACTTTCAGCTTGTGAAGGATCGATACGCGACCTTCCACTAACAATTATTTTGGGTATTCTTTTAACCGCAACACCCCTTGGGGGCCAATTTTCCCCAACCCGTTTTGTAGCGGATATTTAATCCATGAAAGAAACATCCTACCAATTTACAAGCAGGTAGGTCAAGTAGTTTAAAAATGAAATATTTATCTATTACGCCACTTAATCCCCGCAACGCCACTTAGAGGTCTGTTTTCACAAAACCTTCTTATAGCTGATCTCTACTCTATGAAAGAAATCTATTCATCAAATATAAAGACTGTGCGTCTAATAGTTTAAAAATGGAAATAATTATCTATAACGCCCCTTTAGTCCCGCAACGCCACTTGAGGGCAATTTTCACGAAACCCATTTTGTAGCGTATCTCTACCCTATGAGAGGAATCTGCTTACTAAGTTTGAAGACTGTACGTCTAATAACTTAAAAATTGGAATTTATAACGCCCTTTAACCCCCCCCCTCCCCCGCAACACCCCTTGGGGGTCAATTTTCCCAAAATCCACTTTGAAGCGGATACTTACTCCACGAAAGAAACTTGCCTACCAATTTTCAAGCAGGTAGGTGAAGTAATTTAAAAACTGATATATTTATCTATTACGCCCTTAATCCCCTGCAACGCCACTTACAGGTGTATTTTCACAGAACCCGTTTTGTTACTGACCATTATTCTACGAAAGGAATCTTTTTATATCAAATTTAAAGACAGTGCATCAAACAGTTTAAAAATGGAAATAATTATCTATAACGCCCCCTAAGCCCCTGCAACGCCCCTTGGGGGTTGATTTTCACCAAACTCTTTTTGTAGCGGATTTCTACTGTATGAAAGGAATCTGCTTACACAATTTCAAAATTGTACATTGAGTAGTTTAAACATGGAAACAATTATTTATAACGCCTCTTAACCCCCCGTAACGCCCTTGCGTTTCGAATTTCGGAAAATCCGTTCTTAGCTGATGTCTACTTTATAAAAGGAACATGTCTACCAAATTTCAAGTCCATAGGTGAATAGGTCCAGAGATATCGTGATTAGTCAGTCAGTCAGTGAGTGAGTCGATTTTCTCCTTTATATATATAGATACATAGTCGTAATCAAGGTCAATATAATATTTTTTTAATTTTAAAATTCTCTTGAAACACAGATGTTAATTGGTTACGGTAAATTTCTGTAATTTGTGTTCTGAATATTGCATTTAAACAATTCAACAGACGCTCATATTTCTCTTTAAATACCATGAAAATAAGTAATTATGGTTCTTTTATTCTGCCAATAAGTGATTTCTTGTCTAATATATTTCTTATTTAACTAAATCCATTGATTATGTGTTCTAACTACACTGATATGTTTCTTTAATTATTCATGGGTCATTGCTTCTCAAACTTTCAATATTTGCGACCCAATATTCAAGCATAAATTTCAGCGCACCACCCTCCATACAATTCCATTACACTATACTTTGACGCATATAAATGTCTCGCTCAGCCAGTGCGTTAATTGCCCTGACTTTTATATACCTATATCCGAAGTACGATCTTCTGTGTGCACTGCAATCCTTAAAGGGATTCCGAAGGCTTTGGAATTCAGTAAAATGACCTTGATACACAGAGAGATAGAGAGAGGGAGAGAGAGAGAGTGTGTGTGTATGTTGTATGTGTGTTGTGTGAGTGTGTGTATGTTGTGTGAGTGTGTGTATGTTGTGTGAGTGTGTGTGTATGTTGTATGTGTGTTGTGTGAGTGTGTGTATGTTGTGTGAGTGTGTGTATGTTGTGTGAGTGTGTGTGTATGTTGTATGTGTGTTGTGTGAGTGTGTGTATGTTGTGTGAGTGTGTGTATGTTGTGTGAGTGTGTGTGTATGTTGTGTGTGTGTATGTTGTGCGTGTGTATGTTGTGGGAGTGTGTGTATGTGTGAGTGAGTGTATGTTGTTTCTGTGTATGTTGTGTTTTTGTGTGTGTATGTTGTGTTTTGTGTGTGTATGTTGTGATTTGTGTGTGTGTATGTTGTGTGAGTGTGTGTATGTTTTTGAGTGTAAGTGTGTGTATGTTTTTGAGTGTATGTGCGTGTGAGTGTGTGTATGTTTGTGAATGTATGTGTGTGTGAGTGTATGTTGTTTCTGTGTATGCTGTGTGTGTATGTTGTTTCTGTGTATGTTGTGTGTGTATGTTGTGTGAGTGAGTGTGTATGTTGTGTGAGTGTGTGTATGTTGTGTGAGTGTATGTTGTGTGAGTTTGTGTATGTTTGTGAGTGTATGTTGTTTGTGTGTATGTTGTGTGTGTATGTTGTGTGAGTGAGTGTATGTTTGTGAGTGTATGTTTGTGAGTTTATGTTGTTTGTGTGTGTGTTGTGTGTGTTGTGTGAGTGTATGTTGGGTGAGTGATTGCGGCTGTATGTTGTGTGTGTGTATGTTGTGTGTGTTTTCAAAGATTTATTTATTTCTAAGGATTTGCTTGGTTATTCCTTTTATACTCCACCCTCAATACACCACATACGCTCACCTACGTGTTAAACGGTGTCATTGGAGAGCGAATTGCCTAATTTTATACGTTATTTAAGGATTAATTATAAACTGTACAAATTATCAAGATAAGTGTTAATTTTTTAAAATTTTATATATGACAAGCCCATGACGCGTATATATATTATATATATATAATATATAATATATATATTTAAATATATCCAAAATACCTCACACTAATATAACCAGGCAAATATACAAATCATATTAAACCTAGAGTACAACATCATATTTCAAAATTTCAAAATTTCAATGGCGAATAAAAATAATGAATATCAACGTTTTCAAGCGAAATTAAAATTGTATAAAATAAAAATTATAAAATATCCAAGTGCAACCTCGGACTTAGGACCGATAAGTGGGGTTAAACTAGTTTGATGGCGCCAACCTTCCCCTATTGCAACTTGGTAAACTAATCTGGAAATATCCAAATTCACAAAAATTTAAAATTAAAAAAATTTAAATCCTTAAAAAACTTTTCTTTTAAAATTTTAAAATTAAAAAATATTTCTCTTTTTAATACTTAAAAAAATGAACTATTCGCCATTGCATTCTGAAGGATATAACATAAAAATGTTAAAATGCAAAAACACCTTAGTGCATAATAAAACAACCATAAAAAAATCAAAGAATATGCACCGATTCTTGAAATGGTTGTATAGAATGAAAAAACCTTAAAAGTTTGAAAATTCAAAACAAGAGTGTAGTACATTCAAAAATTAAATTTTTTTCAACATCAAAACAGGTTACATAAATAAAAAAATAAAAAAATAAAAATAAAATAAAAATAAAACAAAAAAAATCACCCCAAATCATCCTATTAATAAATGAAATCGATGAACGGTATTCCAATTTCTCAACAATTTTTTCATTTCTCCTACATCAATCACAACTCCTACATTATTCATCACTCCCACTAATGCCACGTTATAACCCAAAACATCAATATTCTTACTTTCGAGTTTAAATATGTAATATTAGATGAAAGCCAGATTGCATTCAAAAAGTTTTTTGATTGGTCATAGAAATTTTGGTTGGTCACTAATAATTTTAAAGTATAGTCGTGTAAACGTTGGTATGTGTGTGTATGAAAATGTAACCTGTGTGTGGAATGAACATATTCTTCACAGCTGGACCACTAACAAGCTGACTTTGTGGACATAATGTTGTGTGGTGGATCTGTGCATTTCGCAATACCTATCGTGGAATCTGTCACAAGTTGCCAATTTTTATGAGTTTAAAAAGATTTTTAAGAAATGTTTTTGATCTATGTATGATTTCAAGAAGTTGATGGAATAATCACTCTGTATGCAATTAAATAAAAATTTCTGAATGTTCTTGAACTTATCAATATTATGTGTAGTTAAATTATTATTTCTCATCAAGAAATTTAAAATTATGTTTATAAATATTGATATGTGTATGCAACTATTGAAGTTTGGGATCTTTATAACATTAAAGTTAAATGCATCCCTTTTATCATAAATATTGCTATATAGTTTGTTGTCAATGATATGTAAATCTAAATCCAAGAATTCAACTTTGTTTGAGTTAAAATTTGTCTATATCAAATTTAAATAATCCGGATAAAAATCAATGTTAGGTTTAAATTCCCTGTCTCGACCAATAACAATTAAATCATCTATATATCTCAACAAAAGGCATGATGGATCATTTCTTCGACCTGATTCATAATGGTGTAAATATAAGTTAGCAAGACTATTACTTGCAGGGCCACCCTGAGGCAAGCCTTTATTTGTTTGTAAAGTTTGTTATCAAAAATAATGAAGTTCTCCTGTATTACAAATCTAATTAGTATATTGAACTTTTCAAAACCAATATAATTATTTAAACCATATTTCCCATATGCATCTGTAAGTATCTGAATCATATATTCTATTTCGATAGAGTTAAATAGGTTTTCAGAATCGAATCCCATGCACTGAAAATACCCTTTGTTGCTCAACCTTCTTTATTACGTCATAGCTGTTTTTTATAATAGAAGAATCTTTAAATCTGTCTATTGTGTCCTGTAATATGTTCTGTAAAATTCTTCCCGATTTGGATATATAAGCATTGAATTCATTTGTTACACTGCGGAATTTGACTGGATTTTTATGAAATTTGGGAGTCAAAAATATATGGGGATATTTAATACTACTGTTAGAAATATCCAATTGTCTACAAAATGCTAATAATCTGTTGTTAATTTCTTTCATACAAAATTTGTTTACTTCATATGCATTATTATTTTGTATATGATCGTTTAGTAGTTTACTGTAATAATATTTGCATATAATTGCATAGTTTGCATAGTCCTTTGAGGTTAAAATATTCCATTTATCATTGAAATTTTAAAAGCAACATAAGAGACAAGATCTATTCTATCTATGTATATATATATATATATATATATATATATATATACATAGATAGAATAGATCTTGTCTCTTGAATGTTGTTTTTAAAACTTTAATGATAAATGGAATATTTTAACCTCAAAGGAGCGTAACAGTCGATTACGTTTCATAAACACTGAACACCACATTAAAATATCATTGGACAGCATCATCGAACCCATTGTACATTTTCGCTTCTTGCCTTCAAACCAAGAGCAAAGATGACTTCCTCACAGAAACCTTTCCGGCTTCGTGTATCCAGTAGATTAACTAGTGAGAAAAGAATCAAGTGCTGTGAGGTTTAATGGTACGGCAACGGTATTGTTCACTTAATTCTCGTCATCCAAAAAAGAGTTTGTTAAGACAATGCAAGGTTCAACACTGCTGTTGATGGACTTCCGACTCCATTTACGAGGCTTATCTACTCTGAATGCGCTGAGGGGGTGGAGCGGAGTGATGTTCACTCGAATTGTTGCGCAAGAGAGATAAATAAAGCTGTTGCTGAAGCAAAAATTGTTTGCTTGGTGTTTAATATGTATAGGAAGTTTAGAAATAATAAATATATAATTGCTTTTGTAACTACTTGATACCATATGTTATATATACATTATGTGTATAATGGCTCAAAATAAGCGCTTTTGAAATATTTATTTGTTATTATTTGAATGTGATATGATTTTATACAAGTGAAAAGAAAATATAACACATATTTAGCTAAACACGGGCATTCCTTAGTGTGGCGAAAATGATCTGTCCTACCAGGACAAGGATATTAACTCACTCTAGCCATAAAACTATTTCTTTTGGAATGCTGAACATTTTTAGAAGTATTTTTGTAATACATAATACATATAATCTAGAATGCTTAACTTATTACAACATTCTTGTTTGGCAAGAAATTTCTACTTGCTTTATTTATGATATTTTTCCCGCTCTTTTTATATGGAAGTTTCTTCAGTGTAAATGAAAATGTATCAAGAAAAATGAATTCAAAGATATATTCTACGTTCAAGATACAATTTTATTTATTACACACTTTATAAGCTTCATTTAAACTATGTAGTTAATGTTTGCGTACAGAAAATAAAACTCGCATAATATTTTTTTTTAAGTTATTTATTTTTAGTAAACAATTTTAATAGAATCTAGTCTGTGCAAATAACATAACGGGATATTCCTTTGACTAACTTTAAAATTAAGGTATCCGACTACGTTCGAGCCGTAATTTTGAAAAAAGTACAAACGAATATTTTTAAAAAATATTAAGTATCACTTAGATTAGAATACACATATAAAATATTTTTAAGAATATTGGTGTACAATAAAAATTATTTAAAGGCAACATTTTGGCAAAAAAATGAACATAGAATTATTCCTACTTTCAAAACAGCCTCCTTTTATGTAAAATGCTTCCTGAAAATATTTTGCTTATATTTCGCGCAGAACTCTACACACAGAGCCTGGACTAGGGTTTTTGAACTATATATCTTGGAAAGGGATTTAACTATATTTTAGTACAACGGAGTGAAGAAATTTTAACAAAAGAACAGTGGTAATTATTTCAATTGGTAAAAAGTCTGAAAAATAAAATAACTTTTTTCAAAAACTCTAGTCCAGGCTCTCTGGAGATGTTTAGCTCTATATAAGTAAAATCATATCATTATAGATTCATTTTCACCAAGGATAATGCCTTGAAATTAGGTAATTCTAAGTTCACTTTTTGCCAAAATATTGCATTTAAACAAATTTTTATTGTAATAATATTCTTAAAGTAATTTTATACTGTTATTCTTATCTATAAGTAACACTAATTATTAAAAGAAATATCCATATTTTTTTTCTACGTTTTTACAAAATCAGGATTTTGAACTTAGTCGGATACCTTAATATTCAAACAATTTAAACAGAAAATTCTACTACACTAGAAAATTAACACTAAATTATTTGTAAATTTAAAAGCCAACTAAGGAGCACTACACTCTTTTCAAAGCTAAGATGATTTAATTTAAAAAGGGTAACAATCATATTAGGGAACTTAGAAACTTGAATATTCTCCATGACTGCTCTCAAAATGCTCTCCAAAGTACACTCAAGAGCCAAAACATTATGACCACCTGTCAATAACGAGTTGGCCCATCTTTGGCGCGCAACACAGCGGTCTGGTGGTGTTTGAACTCTGAGCTGCCGTCCCATGGCATCCCAAATGTGTTCTATCGTATTGATATCCGGTGAGTAAGGTGGCCAGGACATTCTCTGGAATTCAGCATCGTGTTTCTGGAACCACTCCAACACAATTTTAGCCTTGTGACACGAGGCGTTGTCCTGTTGGAACATTCCATTTCCAACTGGAAAAACAGAGGCCATGTAAGGGTGCAACTGGTCCGCAATGATCTTCAGATACCCTGTAGCATTCATGGTCTGCTCTACCATAACCATGGGTCCCAGAGACGCCCAAAAGAACGTCCCAAAAGTATAACACCGCCTCCACCGACCTGTGTATGACCTGCTGACATTCAGGGAGCAACTGTTTGCCTGGAAGACGGCGTATCGTGCACGGCCATCGGCGGATAAATGACAAACCGTGATTCATCTGACCAGGCAACTCTCTCCCACTGATCCATGGACCAGTCGCGATGTTCCCGGACCCAGCACAAGCACAGTTGGCGATGACGATTGGTCAGCGAAGGCACACGAGTGGGACGTATGCTGCGTAGCCCCATATCCAACAGTGTCCGCTGAACTGTGTGCTGCGATACTATTCTACTTGCCCTGTATTGTATTGGGCTGTCAGCTGAGCCACTGTCTAGCTCCGGTTTTGCTTCTCCATGCGAGACAGTCTCCGACGACCTTTTTCTTTGATAGCGTGTGGACGTCCAAAACCATGTCGTCTACTGATGGTTTCACCGTCATTCATCCACTTTGCATAAGTACTAATAATTGTAGATCGCGAACAATCCACGAGTCGTGTGCAGTTTCGGAAATACTTGTTCCGAGCCTTCGAGTTATTACAACCTGCCCTCTATGAAATTTGCTTAGATCTGCAGCTTTTCCCATCACACACAGAAGTAAGTGAAAGAATGATTCTTCAGACTCTCCAGCAGCAGTTAAATACCACTTCTACCTGATCACGTGCCTTCCACATCATCCAGGGGAGTTCATTGCAAAATTTAGGGGTGGTCATAATGTTTTGGCTCTTAAGTGTACTCTCCTACGTGCGGAGATTGATAATTCAGTTTTCTTTACTTCATGGGATTTTGCATAAACCTCTATAACCTTCGATTAAAATTAACGCAATTCGTTTCCCAGTGCTACCATTTTTCACATGGGAGTGCATATGCCGTGTATTGGGAAGCGGGAAAGAAAGGCACAAATAAACAAAATTTTCTCTGAAATAAGTAAATCCTTCGCAAATACCGTCAATTCCCGGTGGTACTTAAAGAGTTAAATAATGATTGTTGTCGTCAGAAATTATAGATTAAACAAAATAAAATTAGTGCAATACGGAGCACTACGGTTAAAAATATTATTTGTTCCAGCATCTTTAAATCATAAGCTTTATTTATATGTATATATTTTAAAAAAAATTGAAATCATCTCTTCAAAAATTGGATATTGGAGACGCCTTTATTTTATAAAAAGATAGTATCCCACATGCACAGCCTTCAACGTACACCCGTGGTGTCTCTAGAATTGTTCCCGAATTCTAAAAACACTTCCAAAATCCCCTGATTTAAGCCCAGAAAAACATACTAGTTATGTCACAAAAAGAAAGCAGACTAAGTCTGTAGCTTAAAAGAAGAAGAGTTGGCAACAATGTATAGCTTATGTCAGCCCACACACTTCCTCTATCCATGTGACCAGTTTTACCTTAATCGATCTGGCCCGTTGGGAGTACTGCGTCATTGAACGAACACGTGCAACTTCATTCTGCCATAAAAATTTCGGATCAACATCAGATTTCTTGTGGAACTTAAGAAATTCCCCTTGAAAACATTTCAAATATGAACCGAGGCTTATGGAGATTAAAATTTATCTCGTGCATATGTATTTGAATGACATTAATTGGTTTTCAGAGAAATGGACGGTATGGAAGAACATGTTGGGTGCCCGAAATAAGCGACTACAGACAAAAATATTGCCAAAATTCGTCATACGAGTGAATTTCCACTCACATCAGTGGTCAGACTGTTAATCAACACTACAGCATTGAAGTACTAAAAGGATTTCTTGAAAAAATTGAGAGAAAAAAAGCCAAAATTGGTGAATGATGGATGGTTGCTGCAACAAGCCAATGCATCCGCTCACACGGCACTTTCTGTCAAGCAGTTTCTGACCAGGAAAAACATTACTATGATGGGCCATCCTCCTTATTCACATATTTTACACCTGCAACTTTATTTTTGTTTCCAATAGTTATATAAATCTAGTTAAATCTGACTTAAAGGGAAACCATTTTACCTCAACTGAAAAGATTCAGGCAAAAACAGAGTCTAGAAGGAGCGCTCCAAAAACTTCGTTCCAGAACTGTTACCAGCAATGGTAGCACGGAATGTAAAAGCATGTGAATGCTAAAGGGAACTTCTTTGAAGGTGATAATTCCACGGAGAACTGATTCTGTACGTACAATGATTTATTAGACCAATATCGGTTTTTTTTTTGTCACACCTAGCATTTGGTGAGAATTTGAATTGAAAAATGACATATGAAAACAAAATGTGAAGTAAAAACAATGATAACAGATGAATGGACTAACATTGATGAAGAGATTACTAAAAAATGACGAAATCTATACCAAAACGTTCAATAGCTCTTGTGGATGCTAAAAGATATCCTACTAAGTACTAAAATAAGAAAGAAATATAGCATTTATAAAACTGTGTCGAGATTTTTTTAAGTGTACGAAGACTTTTGTATTGCTATTTTTAGTAGTTTATTATTATTATTATATTCAAAATATTCATTATAATATATTTTAAAAATTGTTTATGTTATTCCAATAAGAACAAGTTGCAGATATAAAAAAGTTATATTCCCAAAATACAAATTTTTATTAGTAAGTAACATTACTTTTTATAGGGAATTGCAAGTATACGAACTCTTTTGTAGTTCATAGTAATTTTCTATTTAAGAAAAAAAAAACTAGAAGCGGTTATTATATTTCAATGTTGACAAGCGCATTCAAAAAAGTGTTACTTTTATAATTCACAGGTGTTTCCATTATCTTAAAAACCACCTGCTGGACGATCTGCTTTAATAAAAATAGACATTTTGATATTAAGATTAATTTGGATTCATCATAAAACTTATAATTGAGTATTAATCGCGGTTTAAGACGTAACGAATGATAAGACTATTTTTAATGTTTAAAAAATGTATGGAACATTTATAAAAATTCTCCTTTATTGTAAGAGAGAAAACGATAGTGAATATTACAAATAATTTACAATCCCATTTTTTTTAAAGTGTAAAATATGCTGTTTTTTTAAATTTTAAATGCTGAAATATTTTAATTCATTTGTTTTAAATTGCTATTTTTATTTTTTGTAAGAAATACAATGTTTCAAAAATATAAATCTGTAAGAAAAATATTAATAATGAAAGTTATAATTATACCCACGAGGTGTGTGTATGTATAATGGTTTTCTCAGTTATTTATTATTTTGATATTGCTCTTCACTAGCTTTTTACACTGGTTATAATAATTAACATCAGACGTATTTATCAGAAATTATTCGGGAATTTCAAATATTTTATTAAAAAAAATATTTCACCGAGAATTTCCTCTGATTACCCAGTTATTGTCAAATAATCTTAGCTATTGTTCAACTTCATTAAAAATAATATTTTTTCGAAATTTAGTTGAAATTTTGAAAAAAATTAAACAATACACAAATAAATTTTATTGTCTTGTCCTTTTGAGAGGACAAATAATTGATCATCTGAATTTAAAGATAAAAAGATCAAAACTAAATTATTTCTTCAGTTGCTTAAAATTCCTATTCGAACAAAAGGATTCATGAGAGAATACACAAAACAGAAAACTAATGAGAATCAAAAAATTCATAAAGATTAGTATTTACCAATACAGAATAATAAAATCAAATTTAGTTCAACACACAATCCCAACTGATCATACCTTTAATTAAAATGTATTCTCTTAAGAGAAGTGTGAATTATATTTTATTTTCTATGTCCCGATTTCAGAATTTCTGTTAAGAATTGTGTTTGAAACTATGGGTCATGTATTTTTGAATTCGAACAAAGCCTTCGAAACAAAATATTCATCAAAAACAAATGATGGATTTTTTTTCACGCAATGGTATTGGTCCTTTGTTCCGCATACATGCATAACAATGGATTTTAAAAAAATTATTGTATTATTACAATTAACGGGAAAAAAGTATTCTATATAACGCTAAAATTATTCATTTATAGTAGGTTTATTTTTAAGCAAATATTTCTAAAAGAGTTTTTACAGCTGGCGCTGACGAACTGGGAATAGAGTTGGATTCAAAATTCCAATACGTTGTAATTTTTTAACTTATTTCAATACGTTAAATTTGTTTTTTAAAAATAAAAATATCACACTCTTTTTTTTCTTAGAAAATATCAAAGGTAATTGAAATATTAAATGTATAAAAAATATTAAAATAGAATAAGGGTTTATTTTAAGAGAACATGATTCATTTTTTTCATCAAACTCGTTTGGAATATTTTACGAGTATAATCTATTGTTAAAGTATAAACAACACCTGCATTTAAAGAGATTTATTTAGTATTTCAAATAATGAAATCTAAAGAAAAAGAAATATAACGCCAAAATAAATAAAAACCTGAAAATCGTTTTAACAAAACATGAATAAAACTTTTATTCATCTTTCTCTATATATAAAAAAATTCCGTGATGTATTAACAACTTTATTGCGTAATATCACAACAATGCCAGCGGTCAAGATAACTCGCCAAAATGGCAACCCGATTTCACACGTGCTGTACACACTAAATTAGTTAGCATGTGTTTCGTTTCATATAACGCCGCCAATACGGTTGCGATAATACATTATTGCAGGTCTCGCAAAAAAATATTACTACCATTACCTGAAATGGAAACGTTGCGGAAGAAGAAAAGCGTTGTCTCATACGAAGATATAATAACAATCAACGAATCTAAATTATTCCCTTTCCAGGTAGCTGAAAGAGTATTATGTTTATACAAATCTGAGGAATTTATCAACAGAATGTTGGACAACTTCAATGATGAATTTAACTGAAAAGGAGTGCCAAAAACGAATTTTGTAAAGAAAAAATATCTAGATTTACATAATATATGTAAATTACAGTTTTACATTTTAAGCAATGTGTATAAAGATATGTAAGTTGTACAATGGGGTTGAGTCCACCGTTAGGTGGACAGGGGGTACCACCCTAGTTTTAGTAAAAATATATATAGAATTTAAAAACAAATATAATAAGGTTTCATATTATTCTTTAAAAAAATATCCAGACCTAAATGTCTGTAAAAAATGGAATTTCTCTTGAAATAATTCATAAAATTTGACTTTGTAATATATCAGGTATAGTATTTTTTTTAATTATTTATTTTTGAAAATTAACATTCATTTCGAAATAAAATTCATATTCAGTTCGAAATTTCGAAATGAAATTTAATTAATTGTTTTATCGAGAAATATATATATATTAACTACTGGGGACTGTGAATAGGGTTTAACTTGTCCATAAATTGTCGTAGCTGACCACTTTTTTCCAAATTAAGAAAATCAACATGCGTAAACACCAAGTAAACATTTATATTTTCCTATTCCCACCAATGTTCAATACAAAATAATAAGCAAATACAATGCAGTATTATGCATATTATTTTAAAGGTTAATTTATTCTTTTCAAAACTTTACAATAAACATTGCTACGTTTTTCATTCATTTTCATATTAAAACATTAAATAACTTATATGATATTTAGTGAATACATTATTTCAAAAGAAAACAAAGGGTTTATTTTAGAGTTTGCAGTATCTATTTCAAAGGCATAATGTAGTCATTAATTCTGTAAGATATTGCAGAATCATAAAAATAATTTATAGTTTCATAACACATATTCAAATAAAGGTAAATACTGTTCTTTAAATGCTGACCTTTACAGAAAGAAGTAAATGCAATTCATAACTATGCTACTGAATAGTTATGAAGATTATGACGATAAAAGTTACTGTTAAAAGTTAAAATTACCTTAACTGCCGATTAAAAGTTATGCGATTCGCTTTCCAATGCTGACCGTTTTCCACGTAGACCCACGCATGTGATGTATTGAGGGGGGGGGGGGGAATATAGAAGTAAATAATCTGAAATAAGTAAATCCTTCCCATACATTTTCAATGTCCTTTTTTTTGCATTCCAAAGCCTTCGGAATAAGTTTATGAATAGAAGTGCACAGAGAAGATCGTACTTTGTAAAGACGTATAAATACGTCGGGGGAAATTAACGCTTTGACTAAGCGAGACGTTTATATACGCTGGTGGAACTTAACAGTTTAAAGTCGTGTCGTATTTTTTGCGACAAAGTTCAGTACTATTGAATTTATTATATTATTATTGTATGAGGGTGTCGCAAAGAAAATTATGATGGAATGTTGGGTCGCGAATATTGAAAATTTAAGTGCTTTGAATTTAAATGCAGAAAATTTATGCTTTGGCTGAGTGAGACGATTAAATACACCGGTGGCCCTTAAGAGGTTAAAGTCGTATTGTAGCCTTAGTGCCAAAGTATATTATTATTAAATTCATTACATTGTTATTGTATGAAGGGGGCGAATGAGAAAATTATGATTCAATATTAGGTAGCAAATATTTAAAGTTTGAGAAGCACTAACATACGCGCATTCACCTAATAAATGTAAGCTTCTAGAGTTTATTAAGATGTGTGTAAATTTTTAATTTATTATACAATGAAGCAGATTTTCAGAAGTTATATTAAAAGACGTTTTAATGAATTAGTGTGTTTTTATATAAATTACAAACTATTCAATACAGTTTCCCAGCTGATAAACTTTATCTTCTTTTTTTTTCACTATCGTTCACATCTACCCACTAGAATAAAATCCTTTTAATACTCTAACAAATCAGTCTAATCGAAAGGGAGATATATCCCATCTTACCCATTCCCCCTTCGAAGCGCTTAGATAACCCCATTGATTCACTGCGACACAAGATTCCCCATTCAACAAGCGTTTACAAATGTAATTTAGGAGATGAATGGCGAATCTTCATTAAATAACGATTTCAAGATTGCCACCCGTTTGGCAAGATTTGTGAGACTGACGGTTAAATACTAATTAACTGCTACGGCAAGGCTTAAGCCAGTTCTGCCTTATTCGCGAAAACGTGTTGGAAGATTACCACTGGCAATGACATTGCTGGACTCCTAATGAAATGTACTAATTGCACGAATCTTGATTATATAAATGAAATGTGCAGATAAAATCCTATTTTACTTCCTCAAGAAAGAGTTGGTATGATATAGAGGGAGTTTTAAGTTTAAATTAAGTTCCTCCTCACGTTCAGTTTCGGTTGATGTTCAAGTGTTTGTCTATCTGAGCTTTGAAATTTTTTTTAATAACTTAAGAGGAATTCGATTTTAAATATTGATTTTTATTATTTTTACCATTGTTGCGTATGCCAGATGTCGTTTATTTCCTATGTAATGTCTCCAGATGGCGCTGTCTTCTCTTGGAACTGAGCTTGATTATTCTTAGAACATAGTATTGTTTTTAGCGCTTGAATGGAAAGTAGAGAGGGCATATAAGTGCACTCCATTGATACCATTTTCAATATAGTTTGTAAAATAAATACTTACTATATTGTTCGAATTAATTGGGATAGACATTAAGAAAACGATTTTTTCTAAAACTTTGGCTTTTAATCATTAAGTGCCTTAAGTAGACAGAAAAACTTCTGTATTAGTACGAAATATGCTTTTGTGTAGCAGAAATGATCTCTTCAATTCGTCCTAGTATTGACTTCCCTATTGCAGCGCACATGGTTTTAGCTTCATCTTCGTGAAACCACACTTGTATAGCACCTTAACCAATAATCCCTTCAAGCTCTTTGTCTATCTTTATTGGACTTATTTTGCTATTTCTTACCCGAATTTAATCAGTTCTTGGAGTAGTTTTCTATTTGAGCCCACATTTTCCTTGTCTTTTTGAAGACGATGCTTGGAATCTTGAAATGTTCTTAAAATTCTGGAAATACTTAAGTTGCTCACACCAACTACCGCAGCTATATCTCTCATAGTCATAGAAGTGTGTTCATTAAGAGTGATTATATTAGAATTTTTCCTTAGAATATATAATCCACTCTAGAACAAGTTAAAGTAATACGTGTTACAAGGAACGCAAAGTTAAAACCACCATCTACCACACTGAAAGCCTCACAGCAGTTCAATGCATGCACCAAAACCAATCAAAGGCGCAAGTAAATTTAGTCAAAGACGATCAATCACTTTACCACCAGGCAGATATAACCGATTTGAAGGGGTTTGGGACATCAATGGTAATCAAATATTAACTCAGCGGTCATGAACCCAACCATCACTGGTATGAAAGCAAACATCCAGGTTCCTCATTCTTACTTAAATGTGGCCGAGCCTCTCAGACTGCAATCTCTAGATTGAAAAGTGGCCAGGCAGGAAGACTTTTACTCTTTGCACCAACTGCAAGACTCAGCAAGCCTCTCCAGATCACATCTTGGACTGCTTGGGACTTTTTTCCTCTCCCCTCCTGGTATTGGACTTCTTAAGGGTCAATGGTCTTTTTTGGGTCTTGTCTGACTCCGTCAGACAGATAGAGGATTAGCCACAACAACAACAACAACAGATATCAACTCAGACAAGAAAAGAATGCTTGTCCCAATTAATCCGACCAGTATACTAATTTAAGGCCTGTAGTGTGCACTAAGAGATTTTCCATTCATAACTTTTTAACCCGCGATAGTTGAATGACTTTGTTTTTGAAAGTTAGAAAGTAGAGTAGCAAGATAATTGTCAATAAGGTTCGAAAATATCATGGAATTATGTTTCTGGATATGCCATACTTGCTGATTTGTATTATTATATATTTTTTTTAAATTTCAAGTTAATTTCTGATCAAATGTAGAATGACGAGAGCAAAAAAACGTAACCACGCTGAGAATTAAGAATTATGATATGGCATAAGTTTTTATATTTGAAATTTACTTCTTTGATTTTTTGTCACTTTTTGTTGATGACATATCATTAAAAATCAATCATGGAGCGTTTTAAACACAATAATCAAATCTTTTTTGGAGGAAATAAAAGAAGGTATTTTTATACTCAAGATTAAGTTATTTTTCGGTTCCATAGAAATTTTTCGGAGTTTGAGATATGGTTTGTCTCCTTTAGACAGAATGCTTCAAATATTTAGATAATGCAAGTTTAAAAAAAACTTTCATAAGTAATTAAGTGCTTAAATATTAATCTTATTCCATTTCCTTTTAGAATGATATGCTTGTCGATATATCTCACTTAATAAAAATTGTGGAATAGTAAATAAACAGAAGGTCGTTTACACTTAATGTAAATGATTTTGAAGGTTAATTTTTGTCAATAAATACCGTATTTTTTTAGAAAATTTGCTTCTAACTGATAGCCATGATTTTTGACAAGAGCTGTAGCTCAAATTTTTCATGGAAGAAAACTT
Organism: Trichonephila clavata; assembly: GCA_019973975.1. Taxonomy (NCBI): domain Eukaryota; kingdom Metazoa; phylum Arthropoda; class Arachnida; order Araneae; family Nephilidae; genus Trichonephila; species Trichonephila clavata. The sequence continues at coordinate 84,672 of BMAO01038988.1, read as the reverse complement.
TTTTTTAATATTGTCAAACAACTTTCACTCCATTCCTCTTGAACCGTTTTCGAAATGAGTTCAGTGTTCTTGGAGGTTCGTTTTCATAAACCGAAAGCACTTAAGTCCATTGCAAAGCGTAGTGATTTTACATGTACTTCATCAAATGGGATGCATCAGTGTTTCTCAAATTGTGGGACACCCCCTCCTAGGGGGCGTAATACCTCTTATAGGGATGAGCAAGCATCTTAAGCCGTCGAAATCAAAAGATTTCTTTAAAAAAATATTAATTTACTGAAAGTTAACAAACAAAATACATTCTGTCATAATCAAAAACAAATACACATTTACACTGATCTAATACATTTACAAATGTATCAGAATCCAACAATGTATTTTATAAAAAAAAATTATAAAAACTAATTTAAGAACAGGTTTTTATGATTGCCAGTGACAACATGGACTTTTCATACATAAAATTATGTACAAAAATTAACAATTATCTTGATAATTTGTTCAATTTATAATTAATCATTTTACTACCAATTAAAAGTTACGTTATTCCCTCCTCAATGCCACTGTTTCCAACGTAGGTACGCGTATGTGATGTATTGTGGAGTGGCGGGAGAAATAAATAAAAGCAACTCCTTTGAAATAAGTAATGTCTTCCCAAACACTGCCAAGGGACTTTTTTGCATTGCAAAGCCTTCAGAATGATTTTATATATAGCTGTGCCCACTGAAGATGGCACTTCGGAAAGACATGCAAATACGTCTAGGCCAATTAACGCGTTGGCTGAGAGAAACGTTCATAAACGCTGGTGGCACTTAAGAGGTTAAAGTCGTGTTGTAGCTTTAGTGTCAAAGAATAGTATTTTTGAATTCACTACATGTTTATTGTATGGATAGAAGGGGGTGCAATGTGAAAATTATGAGTGAATGTTGGGTCGCAAATATTGAAAGTTTGAGAAGCACTGGGATATCCTTTATTCCTGTTTGTGATTCTTTCTTTGCTAAATAAGCGGCAGTTGACCAGAGGCTTTGTCCGTATAAATCTCAACTTTATGAATCTCCTTCCCATACAAATTTGAAATTTTTCTTCAAAAATGGGTTCTAAAATATTCTGCTGATTGTAGAGTGAATTAATTTTGGCTTCACTTCAGATTTTTTTTTATTTTTTAATTATCGTTGCTAGAAAATCATGTAAATATCATTAATCCCTTTCCGAACTGTTTTGTACACTGACAAAAGCATTTCGTACAGTCATTCCATAGAGTTGTGCAATAGAAAGTTTATCTTATTTTACTACAGTCACTTATATATAACCCATACCTCATAGAGTACTACTACAAATGTCCAATTTTCAGAGACTAGATATTTTTTACATAATTTTCAACAATTTGCTTTTCTTTCAGCAATATGTTTTAAAAAAGGAGACGAATTTTAGGTTTAAACTTCTGCTTTAACTTTAAATCCTTATGAATGATTTTAATTGCAGTTCTAGAAGACATTCGATTCAATTCTAGTTTCAATTTCGATGCAATGAATATTTCAGACGGTGGATATTTTTTGAGGCTCAGAGACTGCCGTTTCTTCACAAACAAGTTATCTGCTTTGAACCGTCTTTAAAAAAAAAGTGAAAAAAGTAAAGGATGAAATTTCGTGATTATGTTTTCATTTTTACTTTCTGCTAGACGCTTTTCTCCCTTCTAATTTAATATAATATAAATATCATTGACTGAAATGCAATAACCGAGATTTTTATATCGCTTTTTAATTTGCTGATATGAATATTTCTCCTCGGAAAGCTTAATTACGTAACCTTGGGGCCATATATCATTTTTAGAAACCATTTTTAAAGTAAATATTTTATTTTACATTCCAATCCAAAGAAAACCTTAGCAGGCAATTATTCTGAAATTGTCAAAGTTTTATCTCAACATGCAAACGAGAAAATGAATTTCAAATTTTTTCATATAAAGCATGAACGGCATTCTGTATTAAAATATTTTACAATACTTTTCGCTTGCTGTTTTTTCCCTCTTAATGCAAGTATGATTATTAATAAAAAAATAAACGCTTTTTTGCATAAAAAAAAACTAATTTTGAATTTTTTAAAAGATTAAAACTGTATTTCCGAATATTAACCAATTCATGTATCAACAGTGTGTAAGTTTTTACTTCAAATATTTATCCAGAATTCGAAACACGTATATAAGCCTAATTTAAAACAAAAACATTGCCATAATTTTCGAACATGTTTCAAAGAAAGTGAAAATGCTGCCAAGGGGTTAAGAGAGAGTGAAATGTTTAAAAAAAATGTTGTTAAGTAAAACGCCAGACATCAAAAACCTTAGTTTTATTTTGAGTAATCCTATCTTAAGCTAACCCATTTTTCTATTCATTTGATGTCTTGCCAATTATGTGCGTTAATTTTACAATTATCATAATTTTTCTTTTGTTTTCAAAATGAGCGGGAGAAGAAGATCAAACACACAGCCACAGTTGATTTTTTCCCAATCATTAAATGTGAATTTTATAAAAGATTTGGAGTTCTATTTGTAAGCTTTGGGTATTCTTTTTCTTATTTCTTTTTAAATTTTTCCGTCTCTACGGCGTAAATCTAGCCAAGCAAACCTTATTGGCGACAACACACAATAACACACAAAAAATTTAATAAGTGCTACTTCTGATTGGTGTTTCATCCCTTTTGGATTCATTAAGATAATGACATTACTGATAGGAAAATACTACAACTTGTATTTAAAATTTGGTGTTAAAAGTTTGCCTTCTGAAGTATTTCGTTTGGCGTCGATTATAGCATTTTTGGCGATTTTATCGCTTACACCAGCAGAATGGAAAAGTCCCTTGTTTGTTTTTTTACTTGAATTTGAGTAACATGTAAAACACTGTAAAATGACAAGAATAAACAGTGTTCACATAACTAATGGAGAAAAAGATGAAAAAAATTGTGTTTTTCTTAAAAAACGTGTTTTTTTTATAGATTTGAGGATTCGTACGCAAGTTGACTTCTCTTTAACTTCTGAAAATTATTTGTTTATTCACGAAATACAAGGTAATTAGTTTTACTACATCAATTATTTTATTTTATATGATTTAACAAAAATTCAAATCCCACAATCATATGAATTTAATAAAAATGTCAAACTAGATTCTCATAAACGCTTTAGTTCTTTAAAGAATTTTAAAAAAATTATTTATTTCAGAGAAATACATTGAAAACATTTGTTTAGCAGGCCTTACTTAGCAAAACTCTCTTTACGGAGATAACTGTATTTGCTTTTCACGAAATAGCAAAACAGAGGTTGATTCGAAAGTACAAAACTTTATCAAAAGGACTTTGAACCATAAATTTAAAAGAGCACTGAAAGTCACTTAACTTTAAAGATTTCCAAAAGAACCACTTTAAGAGACGTTGAACTTTGAGTCACTTAAGTGCTACAAGCATTTGCTTAAGGAAAGAAACATACAAAGTGAAGTTGTTTGTTTTTAGAAACAATTTTATGGACATTTGATTTGTTTCCAGTTATTTTACAAATTGCTTAGAAGTATTTTGATGTGCAGGTAATTTGTAATTGAAGTTTTAATTAACGTTTTTCAGCAGCATTTGAAACAGAATTTTCCCAAAGTGTCAAATTAGGATTTTAATTTATTGTAGTGTAAAGATATTAATAATTTTACGTGCTTACGTATTTCGCGTCAAACAATTTCGCCAAACAAAAGACATGACCTATTCAAAAGCCGCCAAATACTGTCATCGTTATTATTTCTATGTTTGTATGTGCAATGAAAGGCTTCCACTATTGGCTGTACATCGTAACATTTGTCAACGTCAATTACAGGTATATAATCAACATAATATAATTTTTAGTCACTCACTCGTCAGCATTATCCATTTTATTATTTCGTTAAGCTACATCAATTCCTACTTATGTCAACAACTTATGAAACATTTCATTTTATAGTTACTTTTTATAAAATAGTTGCAATTAATATACGAGCGTTGGAACTTAAATAGTGGCAACTATTTATTGACATGGAATACAAAAGTGATTCATGTCACCATGGCTTACATTCCTTTAATATAGTCACCAACATTGTGTATAACTCGTTTCCAAAGATGTGGAAGTCGCAGAACACCTGTTGCAACGTGTGTTCTGTTGATAGCTCGAATTGACCGGTCTATTGCCTTAAGAATCTCTTTAATAATTGAAGCGAATGCAACTAAATGGTTCCTTCATCTTAGGAATTAAGTCAAAGTCACAAGGGCTTAGCTCTGGGGAGTATGGTGGATGTAAAGAACTTGCCAGTCCCATGGATCGAAACAAATTAGTCACAGCTTGCACTGAATGTGGCGAGCATTGTCATGCAAAATGATAGGGGCATTCTGCAAAAAAGTGTCACCGCATTTTTGTTTTGTTTTGCTCAAAGCTGGTCTGAGATGGTACTCTAAAAATCAGCAGTAATAGTGAGCATTGACGGTCTACTGTGGAGAAACGGTAAGCGTTAAGATGACATCATCACAGTTGCACGCGAGAATCACCATAAGTTTCACATTGCTGGGGTTCTGAAGAAATTGAACGTCGTGGTGACTCGTAAAGACGTAATCCGTTCTGGCTGCTATGATATGACCCAAGTCTCATCCAGCGTAATGATAAGGCGTAAAAAGCCTCCCCTTCTCGCTCAAAGCGCTCCATGTGGGTTCAAGCAGAAAAGAACCGTAGCCATTTCCGTATTTCCGTCAGATGGTGTGGAACTTATAGTGAAGCAATTTTTCTCATACTCAGACGTTCCTTCAGAATGTGCAGCAGAAACGTATGCGTAAATCCTGTCTGCCGGGCCAGGTTACGAATCGTTTGGCGTCAATGACTGTCCATTAGTGCGGCAACAGCATGCACTTCTGCTTCCCTGACACTAGGATGACCTGGCGGATGCATGTCTGCCACATTGTGGCGTCTTTCATTGAAGGCATTTAACCATCATGCTACAGCTCCGTAAGGCAATGCAGATTCCCCGCAAGCCACTTGAAGCTCTTGATGGCATTGCCATGTTGTACTTCCTATGGTACATTCAATTTCTATCCAACTTTACTGTTCTTGTTTTGAAAACATCCTGACAACTCTTACTTTAAAACGAACCACACGTAAATTTTCCGTGCAATTTTTTGACCCAACTTTTCACCGAATCTGAAGGGGAAGGGTTACCGTAAACAAAACGACATGGTCTGACGTCAGCCACGCTCTTTCTCCACATTGAAACATTACTCGCTGATTCTTCTGCTTCGAAAAGGATCATCCAATATTATTTTTTTTATTTCGCTCGTGCTTTTGTTTATGGGGGTAAACAGAAATGGAGCATGATTCTGTTTAAAATATTATACGCCGTTAAAATATTGTGTACCATTAAAATATTATACACCATATCTGATGCGTTTGATGCGAAGCTACCACCGTTACCGCCATCTTGTTTATGACGTAGGGTGCCGAAGAACCCCATTGGCTGAAATTTCGAGCAACTTTCTCAGCTCACTGTCAAAAAGTTGTTCGAAAGCCATTGTTATGGCAACGGAGTAAAAATTGCACGAATTCGACCAAATATTGCACTAAACGTGTACGTTTGATAAGGCTTTTAGACCGTAAACTGATACAAGGATCAATTCTTTGCGTCACTCCGCAGGCGCGTGACGTAGGAAAGACGAGTCTTTTTGCTGAGAGGTAAGGTAGGTATGTAGTTCACGTTTATACACGCAGCATTCTTTGTTTTTTTTTTGCGTAGTGTTTTTACAGCAGTGTTGCCACTATTTATGCTCCAACCCTCGTAAATATGTATATATACATATAGAATCACAATATTAAGTGACAAAAAAAAACCGATTTTCCTTGCAATTTTTCATTTTCCTTTCTATATATGGTGTTGGAATATTTTTGTTGTTTGTTACTATTTATTCATTAATTAAATATAATTATTCTAATAAAATGTTATAGTAAAAAGAAATCGCATTTTCAGAAAGTAGGTCATCCCGAGTTTGAGTCAAACCCACGACTTTTGGATTAGAAGTCCAACGCGCGATCCATTGCGCTACAGAGACACAACGAACGATTTTCCTTTCTATAAACTGTTAGATTATTATTTTGTTTGTTATAATTTATAATTTTTTTTATTTAATTAATGAATTAATATTTGAAAAAAACTGTATTGACATCAAAAGTCTTCTACTACAAGTTCAAAAAACGTATTTGAACTTAAATGGAAGAATAGAAATTTTTTTACTGATGACTGAAAATTTGATCATGATATATATATATATGTGTGTGTGTGTAGGGAGAGAATGAACTAATAGAAAGAATTGAATAAACACCACATAAAGTAATATTAACGTTTTAAATATTCAGATATAAATCATTTATACTATTTTAAGATGAAATTAAACATTATTACACAACATTCGTAACAATATTTTAAAACATTATGATTAGTGCAAATTTCAAACAATATGAAAAAAAAAATTAAATTTTCTTTATTTACTTCAATATTTGTTTGTATCATAGTGAAAATCAAATACTGGCATTCAATCTATAACCAAATGGTCAATGGCCAGGCATTTTATCAATAGTAATAAAATATATATTCAAGCTATAATTAATAATTCCTCTCTTTCAGCGATTTATATCACTAAAGAAAATAATTTCTCTGATTTTGATTGAAAGTTGCAAATATTACTTAAGGGGAAATAAAACCATTTTCCATGCTTAATGTTTAAATAATCTTCTCTTAAAATTTCAAATTTGTTGTTGAATTTATCTGCTTTTTGGTTTCGATTTGAAAGAGTTCTATATCTTCAAAAACCGATATGCAAATAAATGACCGAGTAACAATGAATGTAATTTTAGGAATAAATTAGAAAGTTGTGTGTCAAACGTGAATGAAATTTATCCTTGGTGTAATAAATTGAGCTCTCAATGATGGGAAATGATAAGGTGACTTAAGTCTAATAAAATTCTAAATGATAAAAAAGTTATATTGCATTATTTGAAATATTACATCATCTAGTTTTGACACCTACTTCTCATTTTCTTAAAAATATATATTAAATAAATGCTTCAGATTTTCAATACATATTGTTATAATTTTATTTCCTGTTTCTTAACATACTTTTTAGCCAGACATTCACGGATGAAGAAGTGAACAGCAAATCTAAATTGCTTAAAAAGTATTGAAACAGAGAAATAACTTCTACAAATCAAACATTTTATAAATTAAACAGAAAACTAACAGTTTTTTATGGATAAAATTGTATGTTCATGAGATTTATATCTGTATGATTGTGTTATTTCCTTCACTAGAAACCGTTATTATTATACTCCAAAATTTTAAGAATAATTTCCCATTTTTTTTTACCTTCTCTTCTTGTGTTTACACTCTAAATAAACAAAAAACAAATATTGAGACAAGCATACAATTTAACAAATATTTACTTTACGGTAATTACCAAAAGATCCATAGCTTAAGGCATTTAAAAACAACTCCGCCTTCGTATAAATGAAAACGTTACTTCTAAATCTTTTAACACCTGCTTGTTATAAACGAAAGAAGCAAATTGCTTTCAAAAGATTGTGTTACATATTTTTTTTTTGTTCGCTCTAACCTAAATAATTCTACCAGTATCATCTTAGAGTCGAAAATTTTATAAGAAGGATTACGAATTTCAACAGTGTTTACGTTAATGACATTTGTACATTTTTTCAGTCTTCTAAATATTGCTAAAGTCTCGTTAGAAAATAAAATATAAGTGAAATAGGCTTAAGTACTCATCTTGTATGCGTTTGTAAGTAAAAGAAATCATCCAACCATTACATAGAATATAGAAAGTAAAAATAAATTGCATACACACACACAGTTTACTTGAAAATTTTTTTTTCTTTCTGATTGTGAAAAGGCGTTATATTAATAATAATTGTGCCACTATATATATATTTTTTCCGTTCATGAATTGTTCCTTATGCTGTTAAGAGAATAAAAAAATAAGTATTTTAAACAAATTACTTTTATATGGCTATACAGTAGAACGTCGTTTATCTGAACGTTTATTATCCGGAGCGTCGAATATCCGGACCAAAGTCCGGATACGTTTTCGAAAAGTGCAATGCTCAACAGTTGTTTTGCGTGAGGCTAAAAGTGACGGGAAAATCTAAGATGAGGGATATTTGGGGAATTTCAGTTGTGGGATTTGGTAAACATCTGCACCGAATATTAAGTCAGTTTGTTTCCAAATGGGTGTATACGTGCTCTTTTGTTGAGTTTTGCTGATGTAGAAACCAGGATGGCATGCGACGCAGAAGACTGTGGATTTCAAATGCTAAATGATGACGAAATTGTGACTTCCATGCAAGAAAAATCCGACCTGTCGACTATGAAACGGATGAAGACGAGAACAACAACAACGGAAAATACAAGGGTCTATCAAATACTGACGCTTTTTCTGTATTAGAGACAGCTATGGAGTCGTACGAACAACAATCAGACTGTTATCCTACTCAACTACTGCTGCTCAAGAGAATCAGAGAAAAAACGAAGGTGTAAAATGGTACAGTGGAATATAAGTGATTATTTTCCACAATAAAGGTAAAATTGCGACATTTTGCACCTATTTTGCTTTTTCTTCAAGCACGTTGCCCGCATGTGATAATTTTCAATTTTCTGGCTTTATGTACTGCATGGATCGTATTCGGTTTCCGGTTATCCGAACGGTGTCCGGTCCCAATTCATTCGGATAAACGACGTTCTACTGTAAAATAATTCAGAGTACGGCAGAAATCAAAATAAAATAATTATAGAGGAAGATTTTTTTCCCTGTGACATTATACTTTTCTCACATTTTCTTGCTATAAAATTGCAAATTAAGACATTAAAATGGTATAACACATCATTATGAAGATAATACAGTATACCCACTGAAGTTCTTTACCACCTTATTAACTTCTTAAAAAGGCTGCTTCTGTGTTCATAAAAGCAATGTCTAGGTGTTGTAAAAGAGCTGAAAAACGCTACTGAAAAACTTACCTACTTCGCCACCTGGATGGAATCTGTGTAGTTAGCATTCGTATCCCAAATACGGAACTAGATAGTGGGGAAATGATTTGAAAAGTTGCAGAGTCTCATAGATTTAGTACGAACAAACTCCTTTGAGACATAAATGTAAAGTATAGATGAATTAAAACATGCATTTGTTTTTTCGGGATTTCCTACACTTTGACGTGAGAAAATGATGTGTGAAAGAAAAAGCAAGAACTAATTATAACAGTATACATTTATTTTAAATGTTCAAACTTCTCACCGTAAGCTGCAGTGCGCACTTGGATCCTTTCAAGTTGCATACATTGGAGCATGGAAGTAACACTTCGGAACAGGCGTCCGTAATACATCTTTTAAACTCCTGCAATGTTTCTGGATGGGTCACTTGTACCCGATTTCTAGGGTATCCAGACACATCTAGGGGAGGCAAATCAGTTGATCATGGAAGTCAGTCTTCGGCACCATCATACTATATTATTTGGTTCCTAAATTTATTGATGAGGTACTGCTTCACTGGAGATGTCTTCTGAGCAAATGTGCTGCCATGTGAAAACCATGTATTATAAACCATGGATTAAACAACGGCATGTTCTCCACAAAATCGGGAATTACGTTCTGTAGCAATTATAAATATCGTACACTCTTTAACGTGCCATCGTTTAATATTGGGAAGATCAACTCATTATTGTAAATTTCTATCCATACGTTTACAGCGAACCACATTTGACGTCAAACGTCGGTAAAACAACAAGGATTTGCCAGCGCCCAGTATTAGGTGCTTTGCCAGTGGCGTAATGAAAAATTTTAGGTTCCCCCCTGAAAACTCAGTTTTTGGCCCCAAAGCCAAGCCGTCAGTTAAGCATTGAGCCTTCTAGAATCTCTGCCCCCTCCCCACATTGCGGAGGTTCTTGGGTTGTAGGTTACGCCACAGTGCTTTACCTATTGTACATGTCAATCCGTGAAAAGTATGCCTCACTATATATGCCAAGAATGTTATCTAGACCTATATCTAGTTTAGTTTTAACCATTCTCATCTTTGCATTAATGTCCCCAAGGTTTCTTTTCGTACGAAATCGATGATAATCTATAGCTTTATGCATCATTTTTTCCCTACCTTGTCCGTTTTCTGTATAGGAATGTTGATTCCACAGTTTCCCGCCAGGTGGCGATGTAGGTAGTTTTATATAGTAGCACATGTATATTTTACTATACCTAGACACCACTTTTATGAATATAGCAGCAGGCGTTGCAAAGTTAAGAAGATGGCAAATAACTTAAATGGGTATATTATTTGTAAATACCTAGACGTTTCATAAGTTTTGTGATAAAGAAGTTAAAATTAAAAATTTTACCATCAAATGTAAAACCAAATCTTCATAAATGCTTATTGAACTTTTAAATTTAGCATACTGCACCCTTAATTCAAAATGATCAGCTTTTAATTTCTTCAAGGTTTTAAGCCACTTTGGCAAATCATCGAGGCACTCACTACCTACATAGGAATTTCCATCATAGATTTCCTTCAAGAATGCTTAAGGCGATATGGTACCCTAAAAATCATTAAACTGTCGAAAACATTTTTATTGGCTTATTTGATACCCCGAATTTTTATAAATATGCCTGCAAAATTTCAAAGCTTTACCTGCATTTTTCATTAAGTAATGGAGCAATGTTTGATGCTAAACAGCAACTACCACGAATACATTTCAGATTATCTGCTAGAAAAAAGCCTGATAAAAAAGGAATTAATTATTTTTCTAATGCGCATCAATGAGATTGACATTATATATGCAGTAATAAATCATTTTAAGAAAGAATTGTGCAATTCATGCAAAAATTCTAGTTTGTGAATTATTTACTGTAGATCAAATGGATTTGGTCAAGATTTAAAAGATGTGCGTGCTTTTTATGATATTATTATGAATGAAATTAAAACTTCAAAACAGTTTCTCCCAAAGCACAAATACTAAATCTCATTTTGATAACTCAGATAATTAAAAATCTAATTCGCAAGAATAGAAAAACTCTCCCTTTTTTATATATTTCTTTTTGGTGATATATATATATATATATATATATATATATATATCCCATCTGTGCGAGATTCAACACTTTTTATATTAAAATATTTTAAGATATTTATTTAAACAAATAAACATATACAGTTCTTATATTTTGATGTATTTTACCTATAAATTGTTAGTTGATTTTGTTTTTATTCGTGTGCAATATTTAACATGCGAAATCTTTTAAAATCATGGAAAGAAGTAATAAAGGCATAAACATCTTTTGTACTTGTTGTGCATTAGCTCTGAGCATGGAATTAGCCCTGAAAGCGTGTGCATTTTTTTATAATTATTAAAATAAAGTTTTATGGAATATTGAACTTTCATTCGTTTTTTTCTTTATATTCATTATGGCAGTATACCGTTTAATTGTTCTACATTTGTGCAATTTTTATGGTAAGTAGTTTTAAATAAGCTAATTAACTTTTCATAAAAAGTTTCAGACTATATTCGATGAATAATATATCATGCTATAATAATGTAATAAAAACTTCAAACTCATTTTTCTCCATGTTGAGTTTTTGTGCATATACTATTGTTTAAAACCCTAAGGCTTTTTTGATAGTTGAAGCATGGATTTGAAATTTTTTATACATGTTCTCAAATGTATGTTTTGTAAAACTGTGCATGTAATTAGCTCTAACATGTTTAGTAATTTTTCAAAAAATTTCAAAATCAAAATTAATGTTTTTTTGGAAATTTTTAGAAGTTTAACTATAAAAAAATTAATAAAAAATTAAAGAGCAGGAGCAGAAAAAAACCGTGCACAGTTTAGGCATTTTTTAAATTCCTAAGGCTTTTTTTAAATATGTCTCTTTTCTTTCAAAAATATTTTCCTAGTACCTTATACTATCCTACATAAAACTAAAAAAAGTTTAAATTTTACAAACATTTTGCAGCAAATTAAAAATATTTGCATGGAATTATTATTAAATATTAACCTTTATAAAATACAATAAAAACCAAATATCAAATATTAAAAATAAAAAAAAAATTGTGAAGATGGTACCATATCGCCATAAAACTGATCAAATTGGATCTATATTTTTGGATCAGATTTGGCTCTGATAATCCATAATTTATCGTCGAGTGGATTTAGATCTAGATAAATATAAGTTCAATATTTGAGTTCCATGAGATCCGGCAAATCCTCTTTTACTACCACTTGATCATCTCCTACTGAAGAGTAAAAGCGGATTCCTATGGAAAAATATAATTGTTCCTATTGAAATGGTCTTATTTCACTATTGATTCAAAATAGTTTTTGATGAACTTGTTTACTTGTTCTTCAGAAAGCAAGCCTGAAAAGATATGTGTAAGTCAAAAAAATATTTCCATATATAAATATCGAGTATGCAATAAATATAAAAATGATAAATTCCTCCATCATTTTTAAATAACATTTTTCAACCCTTTTTCTATAATTTTATGAAGTAAATATTTTAAGGGGATATTTTAAGTGCTAGTCACAAAAAAGTTTTTTTTTTTACACATTTTACTGTCATTTATAATTATTTCAATGTATTGAGTAAAAATAGTTCATATACTTTAAAAAAAAATTGAAAAAAATAGCAATGTACCATAAAACTGAGGATATAGTTAAAAGCCACCATTACTTACTGCTAGTTTTTATTTAAAAAAAAATTTTCTTCGGTAGGTGTCATTCGAAAAATTAAAAAAATAATAATAATAAAGACATGCAGCTGTTTGACCGTTGAACATATATATAAAACACACACACACACATATAGGCATCAAGTATACTAGAAAAAAATATCGTTTGTTGATATATCAGCAGTTAAAAAATAAGTTGTATACAAAATATTACGAAAAAAATATTTTTTTATGAAACTCTTAGACAGTTTCAACTTTCTTTTTTGTTTTTTAAATTTTCTTTTTAAAATCGAAGTGAGATCACATGATTAATTAGTTGCACTCTCCCTGGCGTCTTTTCATATTGAACAACATAAATTTTTAAATAAACTTAGCATAAAAAAAGTTGTGACAGCCTATCTTATCACAAATTTATTTTTTTAAGCAAAAAGCTATTTTTTAAGTACTCTTATCTTATATTATGACTTTAGAAAAAATTAAATGGACCATGAAAAGAATACCCGAGATATAAAACTTGGAGTATTGATTTTGCATATTAGAATGGTTTAATTACTATATTTTAAGAAACTATTTAAATTGTTGACTAAAATTAGAGCTCAAACACAAATCATAGCAATGGAAGTACAATATTGAATCCCCTTCTGATCAGCGTTTCCCAAAATGTGGGTCGTGATATTTCTATGTGGGGAACGCAAGATGATTTAAAAGTTTAAAATCAAAAATTTAAAATAAATATTAATATCTGAAAGGAAACATTGACTCAATAAAAATTAAATACACATTTACAATGATATAATATCGTCGACCTAATTATCAGAATGCGTAACTCCTTTTGGGGTGCTAATTTGATATAGGCTACACGCCAAGATGTTTTTTATGTTTGCCAAGATGGGAGATAACATTAAAAAATGGTAACCTTGATATTTTTATCGTATGATAATGTGGTTGCCTTGGGGATAAAATGTATATTAAAGTTAATTTTTATTGTGTTTTTTTTTGCGATAACCCTATTAATTCCAGACGATTTTAATTCAATTTCTTTTGAAATTTAAACATTTTCATTGTACCATCTACTAGTTCAGTCTTCTCTTATATTTTGTGCTGCTTTCGACTATATGGATATTTCTAATATTATTAGTGAGTACCAGGATATTTCTTTAAAAACATTAATGTTGTGCTTTTAATATATTATCATTATTATAATCGCCATTTCCACTTTATTTTACTTTTTAATAATTCTTTGTTCGATGAAATTCTATGAAAAAATTCACCGTTTTTGGAATATTGCAAATTATCAGCACTTATTAATTGATATTCTTTATTAATTTTTAAAATACTATGTAATTATTTTATTTATAATATATATATATATATATATATATATATATATATAATATTTTTATATAATATTTGTTTTTTATTTTACTTTTTTATAAATATTACAAATGCTATACATTTATTTATAATAATTATTATTGTATTATATATGAGCATTATTATACACAATAATTATATTATATTGATATCATTATTGATTGACATTTATTATTATTCCTTTATTCCTATATTCTTCATTTGGACTATATTTCAAAACAGTTCTTTACAATTACTTTCCTGAGGATTTGTTACCGCAAGGCCGCCATCTTGAAATCCATGTAACTTGGAAACAATCACTACTTGGCACGATTAAGGAATCACGCCAAACAGTGCTTGGCGCGTAGCAATCTTATTACAAACTAGTTCCCTTTGTGGAGTTACGCATTCTCATAATTAAGTTGATATACTTACAAATGTATCGGTGCTCCACAATTCTTTTCATAGTTAATTTGTCAGTTTTTTGAATTAAAAACATCTTCAATAATTACTAATGCATCTCATAGGCTTGTCATTTACAAAATTTAATACTTATCTTGATAATTTGTATGTAGTTAATAATTAAAGATGTATTGTAGCTTTAGCGTCTACGTACATTATTATAGCACTCATTACATTGACATTGTATGTGGAGGGTGCAATGAAAATTAGAATTGAAAATTGGGTCACAAATATTGAAAGTTGAGAAGCACTGCATTAAGCATTCTTATCAAGTTCGATAAAATTTCTCATTCAAGGAGTGGACTGAAAAATTGAGAAAAGAATAAACATATTTTATTTGAACATAAATTAGAGAAAAAGTAGTAATTAAGCAATCAAACATTTTTTTTGGGGGGGGGGGGAAATTGTGTATAATCCTAAAAAGCTCTATAAGAACATTATTTAAGGATTGAAATTAACAATGAAATATATGTTAAACATTAAAATGAATTCAAAACAAAGAAGACGTTAAATATAATTCCTTTGAATTATGGTAAGATAGATCTTCAATGTACTTTAAATGTAAACTAAATTCGAAAAGTTAAGAAAACGAGAGTCCAAGACTCAATCCAATAAATGATAGAACAATAGTTTTAAAAAAAATCGGGAAATATGTATACCCTCAAAAAATATTTATTTCTTGTCTAATTCAATTTTTGAAGTGAAAACTTCTTTAGCTGCGTTGGGCACTTTTTTGGTTGGGGAAAATCTTATGGGTTTGCGTCACCGATATGCTCTGACTAGCGCATACGCAGTGTGTTGTTCGCTTTAGACACTTTTTGGATGGGTGAAATCTCGTGCGTTTGCGTCACCGACATGATTATAACAGTTTTTCTGTAGCTATACAGCTGACGTATAGTATTGTGTATATCTTATAAGTGAAATTGAATGGATTTAGTGAAAATTTCAATGTGTATTTTCTGTGCATTGTTAAAATAGTGTTTTTGATTGATTATTATTTGAATCGTTTAATTGAAGAATCATTGTACAGTATAGTAGTGAGTACTAAATAAATATACTAATATTTGTAAGATAAAAAAAATAACGGAAAATTACTTTAAATACTCGCATAATTCGATGTGGTTTTTATGCAATACTTAGATAAATTTGAATAAAACATCTCCCTGTCTTACTTTAGTTACCATACGCCTATTGTATCTTTTTTAGAAAAAAATGAAATGATTGAAAGTAAAGTTTAAGTATTGTTGAAATTAATGATGACAAAGATGTAAACAATTAAAATAATGTTAAAAATCAAGTACATTGAAATTTAAGTAAATACAAATACTATCCATAAATAATATGATTGTATATTAATTGTTATTTCAATTGAATTGTATTTATATTTTGTAATGATCTTGTACAGCCCCGTAATATATATTTTTTAAAAAAACCCATACGAACATGCATTTAGTTGTTGCTCCGAGTATCAATAGATGTGAAAACCAGATTGATGTGGATAATTTTAATTCAAACATTATGAAATTTCAAATTTTTATTCTAAAAGTTCTAAGTTTTCACTTCTATCGGCAGTCTCTATAACTGCCAATTTTTTTTTAAGTTGATAAATTTAAATTAAATGTTAATGGACGTTTTTATTTTTGTGTTATACAAACCATCGCGATGCAATATATAGCTATCGGATTAGTTTCTCAAATGGCAACATTAATCACAATCACACAAAAACGCTTAAACTCATTTCTAAATTCGCGATATTAATTTCAGTATTTTAAAAAAATAAAAAATGCTTCCTGAAGTAAAAATAATGTATGATAATTGAACAAGTGGGGTAAACAAATCTAGTAAAATATATAAAATAATGATAAAACCAACCAAACCTTCCTGCAAGAATTGTTTATTTGGAAGAGTATGAAGTGTGTTGTAACATATTTACTTTGTGTGTGTGTGTGTGGAAATGGGGAAAAAAATACTCCCTTTTTTTTCTCTACTGGTTTCCTAAGATATAATACTAGCATTGATCAAAGAAACACTAATACTTAAGATTATTATTTTGACAAAAAAAAAGATCATCCAAATGTTTCCGACACCCAAATTTTAAGCTGACAAGAGCTGCAGTGTACGAATACTTATGAACTCCAACTCGTGGCTGACACTATTTCTATCGAGTGATATGCTTGCATCCCGGTTTCACTGAAGACCCTCTATTTAGATGAGATGGTACACTTTGAGACACCTGTCGGGAAGTTTTGACTCTGACAGTGTGGAATTTGGGGAAATAGGGTGCTAACGCAAATGTTGTAGCCTTCACTTGAACATGGTTCAAAAGTACGACATCAACAACCCTCCTATTGTTTCGAAATACAAGAATAATAAACAATATATCTATTAATCAAAATAATTGCTAATTGCGTTTTAAAATATTCATATAATAATGATTATGCATTAATATATTAGGGTTATCAAATGAAAAGTGGATAAGTAGTTGTACCTTAATTGGGAATTATAATAAATCTCTTTGGACATTGTAACACATGTCCCATTGTTTCAACAGTAGGTATATGTCTTCGCTTAGAAAGATTGTGGTTGAATTTCGAGAAGTCTTGCACAGCTTCTTTCACCTCATCCTCTTAATGGAAACGCAATGCTCTCTTAAGGAGACTGATACGATTTACACAAAAAAATTTTATTTAATGATTTCGAAATTTTTTTGGTTGTCTCCTTTGTGTAGAGGAGACCGGGGCAAGATGACGAAGTTAAAATTTTTTGTTGTTTATTAATTTATTTTTAAGGGTAGTAAAATCAATTTTACATGAACTGTTAGAGTAGTCCTTTGTAGTATCAAAATACATTACCATTTAATTTTTCAAATGAAAGAAGCAAAGGACAATTTTATTTTTTCATAACCTTAATAAATCGTCATCTTGCCCCAATACTGGAGCAAGATGACTTTAGCCTTGGGGCAAGATGGCGACACTGAAAAAGGTTTAACATATTTTATCTTTTGAATGTGTTACATAGTTTAAGAAATGATAAGCTGTGTTTTTACATCTTACAAAGTATCAAACTAAGCGTAATGCATTGTAACGTAATGTTAAAATGCTTAGTCTTTTACCTAACAATAGTCACAAATAAAAATGCCATTTTTATAATTGGAACATTCCTCATGCCTACACTCTTGGCATTTACAGCACTAGATCCATTCTTTTGTTGAATGGAGGGTTCCTCTTCACAAGCAGGACATCTTATAACACCTTCCTTTGAGGTTTATACAACTGGAATGTTTGGCCTGGATTTTATAGACTTAGGCTTACAGAGTTAGTTTGAGTTTTTTACTCCCTTTTTAGCTTCATGAGCTTCTTTTCTCTGTTTTTCTTAAAACTTCCTCTACTTCCTTCTGCTTTTCCCTTTATTCTAACATTTCTTTGATGGGTGTCATTGTAAGAATAATAGAGTTCAGTTTTTTGCTTTTTCTTTTTTTCTCATATTATGTTGTATTAGGCAATGGTTTGAAATAAAAACACTAACAGGCTTCTCTGGTGTATCGGAATCAGCATATACCATTAGTTCTGGTTTTTCTGGAGCGTTTATATGTTGGTTTTCTACTACCAGGGTCTCTGAAGATTAGCACTCTTATTCACAGTTTCATCGCCAACAGCATCCTGATTAGTAGTTTTTACCGCAGCATAGTCATGTTCGCTAAACACAAGAGGATTATGAGGCTCGATCCCATATTCTTTAAAAATTTTCAACGGCATTTCCAACTGTAGCTGATTTGAAGTAATTGATGCTCAAAACCTCACCAATATTTTTGTCTGTGATAGTTTCTTCTGGATGAGTGACCATAAAGCTGTCACAGGCTTGGCTATAGTGCGTTTTTAACTGGTCGAAAAATGACACAACAAGGGGCTGGAGACGATGTGATGTGTGCGGCGGCAACCCAACCATGATGATGTTTTTCGCTCTACAATATAAGATATCCAGCAAAGTTATATGAGTTTTGTGATTGTCAAAAATCAACAGAGTAGGAGATTATTTGCTTGGTTTAACATGAAGATAAAAGTCCTTCAAAAATGAGAAAAAGGTGCCCGCATTGTTTCAGCCGTTATCACTACAGTGCCCTACAGTTCCTGGTGAAGCTCTTTCTACAAGTTCAGGAAGCATTCGTTTTCTCGCAAAAAATCAGAAAAGGTGGCAGGTAAAAGCCAGTAGCTCTAAAGCAACACATTATTGTTACATTCCTTCATCTTTAGGGGGGGGATTGGAGGATGGCAAAAATGTTTTCCTCTGTTCACCCCCTTTCGAACGAAACCTTTCCCAATCCGATGCACCCCTTAGCCCCAGAAGAGATGGGCGCGCGGACATACACACAGACAAACAAGTGTTCACAGGATTTAATAGATGGACAACATAGTTAGTTTAATAAATTCCGAAACGTGGGGCAAGATGACGAGCTCGTCAACTTGCCCAGTGTTTCGGATCGTCATCTTGCCCCAGACAGTCTGTTTAAAAATATTCGTTCTCATTGCCATGAAGGAAGGCAATTAATTGACATTTATTCATGGTAATCGGTAGTATTTAAACCAAGTTACTCATAAATATTAAAGAGAAACGTTATATCTTACCTGTATCTGCAGCAGAGCTTATTTACACATGCATAAAAGTTATATCGTGGCGGCAAAAAACAATCAAAGCTTCACAACTAAGAAAAAAAAATGGTGATTTCAGCGTGTCTATGCTATTGTTTAACGAACGGTCAGAAGGAGAACCAGTAGTGTTCATTTGATGCTCCTACCTAGTGGAATATGGAAAGATTAAGACATTCGTCATCTTGCCCCGGTCTCCCCTATATATTATGTAAAACACAGATTTTGTGCTCGAAATTTCATAAAGAATACTAACCATTTATTTTTTTAAGAAAAAAAATTTACAATTTTTTAAATGATTTTAAATGTTACTCCTTCTACAAAAATCGACGTACACAGATAAAATTTGATTTATAAGTACGTCAAACTATCAAAAACAGTAAATGGTATGGGTTTATAATAACATGATTGGTATTCGTACAATACATCTTTTTATGAACGCCTATTCAAAATTCCTCAAAAAATGCATACATTCTAAACTCAAATATTTTTAAAAAAATAAGTATTGCTTTGATTTAAAAAGGCAAACCAGCTTTTGTTACATGTAATATTGGCAATAGTTAGAAAAAAATAGTTAAGCATTTGGCACGATTGAGAAAAAGCCTTAGCATTTTAAAAGAAGACAAACTAGATATTTTATCTTTCTGAGATAAGTAAGTTTAAAGCTTTGATTTGCCATAGGGATATGGATAAGAAACGCACGTAAAAGTCACCGTAATTCTACATTTTTTAAACATAAAGCTTTCAAATTTTGTGACGTTATTGTTAAGTATATAAAAGTCAATTTAAGGTAAAAAATAAGATTTGATTTTTTGACCGATTTTTTATTTGAATCGGATTGTGTCCTCTTAAGCATTAAATGTGCTGAAGGTTTCAGGGCAACACACAAATCTGGACTGCACAGTGGGTGTTCCAACACTTTTCTATGAACTATTTTTAAGGTTGTCTGGGCTGGCTTTGTCATCGTTTCCACCCTTCACGAGAACTTTTGCACCAATTGCTCGAATTAAAAATTGTTTCCCGTACACTGACCTTTTTTGCTGACCCGCAATCAGCTCACATTTCGGAATCAGAAACCACATTACCATACATTGCTTCAATATGGATGCATCCGTAAATAAGACGATTTTACTTTTAATCTTTTTCCTCTATCAAGAACAAGTTTTATAATTGCACGTCGTATGCGGTGTACCCTTCCTACCTGCTTTTATGCCAGTGTTTGGTAGCGCTGTTATAACTGCAATCATTTTGACACAATTGCTTGTGTCCACTTTTCATTTGGACAAACCTTATATTATTAACCCCTTAGCGACGGGTGTGTCATATATGCACCAGTCTGAAACCCATTAACCTGACAGCAGGCCCTTTTCCATGTGGATGCTTAAACCTATAGAACCAGTACGAAACGCGATTCACCAGTGCATCATTCGGCAGCTGGTGACATTTGAGGCAGATGCAAATGTGGCTCACCCGTCTCTACAATGTTTTCCATTGATCAGTACGTCGTCGCGAAAAGGTTAATAAGTGCCAAAAATGTCTCAACTTTATACGATATTCCCCCCCCCCCATATTGTTATATACCATAAAAACCTAAAACATTAACTCTCTTCTCAACTTTAAACAGGAATTGGTTTTAATAAGATCTCCTTAATCATTTTACAAATGAATATTTCTTAGTTTTCTGTTCCTTTAACTCACAAAACGATTTCTTCTTGCAGAATGAACAAACCAGAAACCAGATTATCTCAGCTCTCGTCGAACAGTTTCAGGTGAAATTAAAAATGAAAATTGTTGATTGAATTCCATAAAAGTTTCCCAGGGCTCAAACACAGAATCTTCACATTTTTTCCAATAATAAATCTCTTATCACGTAGCATTACTTTTGTCCGAGGACTAACTTTTTCTCTTGTTTTTGATTCAATTTCCTTTTTTAATGTACTTCATCTCTCAGTAAACAGTCCCATGGGGCAAATTTACTAATTCAACAACATTTTGGAGTGATATATAGCTAGAATGGAGGGGAAATAATCAGTTGTGTTGCAACTTTTGTTGTTTTCTTCTTACCGTTGCATTTTTTTTTTTTAAATAAATCATTTTTGTAAAGTTAACAAGAAAAGCTAAGTCAAACGATACTTTAAACATATCCATGCTGTAAAAACATTTTAAAAAACACACTTTTATGGTTAATCGAAATATTGATGGCACAACCTCCACTTTTCCACATAAAGAACACTTTTTTTTTCCCCTGCTATATTTGTATTAACCATGAGTGTTTTCACTTTAAAATATTTAATGAACTTTTAGTCAACAAATCTGTAAATGGGATCTGTAATTAGTCGCAAATCTCGAAGTGGAAATCGTTAATCCTGATGATTCAGATCAGAACAATGGAAAAAATTACAATATTCTCATCGATCTTTGAGAAGTGTGCAAAATTTCGAATTTATTTAACCTTTTAAAGTGGGTAAAAATCGAGCTCAAAGATTCCGTTACATGCAGGTGAAGCTAATAAAACCGAGTTAATTATAAACAATTGCAGACAAGGGTTTTATTTGAATTTGCTCACAGATGTTTCTGTGTATTATCTCTTTCGTAACGCCATTTTTCTCTGTCTGTAGCTATATTTAAAAAATATGAAACATATGAAATAGGCGTTTGTTCTAACTTTTTTTTATAAATTGTTCTGTAGAATGAAATTTAATTATTACAGACCTTGTACATTCCCTTGGAACTTGTATCTCTTTCAAAAGCGGCACCATATAGGTGGATACCAATCGCCGTGATGCAATTTTGACTCCCAGTTTTTGCCCCAGAGGAAGGCACTTCAACTCTTACAAAGCGAGATCATTCTCGAAATTTAATTTTGAATAGATGACTTAACCTAACTCGGCACTCAAGGAATCTGTTACATGTCGCATAATCATACGACACGGACGCTGCCGATTTTTTGAATCATAAAAACCCACCGACTTTGGGTGGAGTCGAACCCGCAACCTTAGACGTACAAGGCCAGCGACAAACAAACTACGCCACCCAGTGGGAGTTTCAGTAAATGTTTCATGTTCATTAAATTATCATTAAACTAATTAGTTCTTGCAGATTAGAGCTGCATCAATTGCTACAGATATACACCGCCTTAATTTAAAATAAAAGTAAATATAATTCCCTTAAAAATTATGTATTTATGCAACTAAATTTTCTACTATGAATAAAATTTCAAATTTTATTTCGAAACTCCATATCTGTAACCACTAATCAAACTAGTGTTCTTATTAATCCTTCTTAATTGTTCTTCTACTAGCCCCTTCCAAAAATGGCCACATCTCTTGCGTATATTTTGTGTTATTTTGAAAAAAAAATGTCATTTATCAGCTGTAAGAAACTACGTTTTAATTTTTAAGACACAACTTAAACCTAAAACATTAACATAATTTTTGTAATCTAAAACAAATACTTCAGGAAACCAGGACATCATACACATTCAAAACATTAACTTTTCAATTTTAGTATTAAAAAATAGGGCATATTTTTCTGAATCTAAATATGTATAACATTTATATGTTCGTTGAAGAAATAACCTTAAAATATATCAAAAGTAATGGACAAAAATGTAAGCAAACGCTTACAAATATATGTTTAGTTTTTTTACTTTTCTCCAAAGCATTTTTTTTGTTTTTTTTGATAACTTTAAAAAAAAATATTTCATATATGGTTCCAAATTTTTTATACTTCTATACAAAGTACCTGTGGTTATAGGGAACCTGTTTTCTTTAGTCGAAGTAGTACATAGTTTTAAAAAATATAGAAGGGATAGAAGGGATTTCAAATTTACAAAGTTTTATAGTTTTTTTAAAGAAAGTATCATAATATATTTTACTAAAAAAACCTCATTATATTTTGTGTATTGTTTTATATATATGTGTGCAAATAATATTTTTCATATTTAAGAGAATATTTTTTTTAAAAAAATGATACATAAAGATAAGAATCTATTATGAAACCTCAAAAATTATGCCCAACTTAAATTTAACATAAAAAAAAATTAAAAATGATTTTTATTGCTACAAAATGATTAAAACGTCTTTATTAAGATTACAAAAGATTTAACCTTTATTGGAAATTTTCGAAGATATATGTCCCATAAACAAAGTGTCTTGTTTTTGGCATTTTACTCTTTCGAGCATGTCCATGCACCCTTAAATTAAGGTAACTACTTAATTCTATTAAATTGAGCAAAGTTCTGATGATTACACAATTCTAAATTACACTCAAGTCAATATCTATATTAATGAAGCCCGTGCAATATCTTGCAGTAAGGCTTCATCACTGTTTATAAATGGTGCCTGTAAGAATCCTTAAATTAGTTAATTAGTATTTAAGAATAGCTCATCTTAATCTTTTCAATGAACTTTGTATCATCTATTTAATGAAAATATTTACCTTAACGCGTGGATATTCAATATGTGTCTTGGATTTTTATGTATTTTAAATATTTTCAACAATTCTAGAGGTACGGCAATTTCAGTCATTCTTTCAACTCTCAAAATAAATTATGAGTTTTCACCATAAGCATTTATCAACTTTCTAATCATATTTGAAGATTTATTCTTCCCCTTATCATGGCATGTTTCCCTTATATTTAGTCCTTTTAGTTCCTTGTATTTAGTCCTATTAGTTCCTTATATTTAGTCCTATTAGTTCTTTATATTTAGTCCTATTAGTTCCTTATATTTACTCATTTTATATTTAGCCCTTTATCCTTTTATATTTAGTCCTAACTAATGATTTGATGTTAGTTTACATCAAACTTTGAAGGAACACTACGGCTTTTGGAGACTGACCTTGCAAGTTTGAACCAAGATCCAGTGATAAGGACGACACCTGAGCTGGTACTTCACTCTAAAGTCTCCCGCACTACACCAACTGGAGGAATTTCAGCCTCAATGGATATAACGAGGCATCAACTTCTCTACGCTGTGACACTTGAGATCCAACCAAAGACTGGACAACGGTCAGCTACGAGTTAGCGACCATGACAACCGGCTACCGTGTCCATTGAAAAAAACTAACAGCAGTGGTAAAACAATGGGCTAAATTTAAGACGGTCACGGGATACAGATAATCACGTGCTCTTCATTGAATTCAAAACTGACAGTAACTAGTTGTTCTTTTTGTAAAATTTAGATAAAATTTCGACTTTAATGAATGGTTAAAATAATTTAAGTACTATAAAAAAATTCGCTAAAAAGGTTTTAAAATGGAATAAAAAAATTCTTACATCATTTCAGGGAATTTTTCATCAAGTGTATTTTGCTTACTTATGTGCGTTACTATTGTTGATAAAAATGTACCTTCGAAAAGCAATTTTCTGCATAGAGTGTTTTTGTTGCTAATGCCACCTGTCCCACGAAATTCATTGCGGCAATGGGCTAGATGTACGCCTATCGTTAACCGTAGCTTTGAGCACCATACATGCAACAGTACGATTTGGCTTAGTTCACTCGATTTTGAGGGAGAACATCCAGGCCGTGGTCAGGCTATTTAGAGTTCCCACCTGCTGCACAGGTGCTATACAATTTTAAACTCCATACATTCTCCAAGATTTGAACCCAGAACTTACGGCAACGTCACAAGCTACTTTACCGGATTAAAAGTTGGCAAAAAAGAAACACCTGAACTGATAAGATGAAAATGCACGATTGCAATTATTATAACACTCTGATTCACATAAATTTATAAGCTAATTAGCAACAATAACGTGATTGTAGTTATCATGTGACTATGACGTCACATGAATTTACGCATTGTTATATATAATAGTACTTTTATTAGTATCATTATAATTTCTATTATTTTAAAAACATTTATGAATACTAAACTTTACTAAATATGCTAAATACACCTGACAAAGAAAGTAAATGTATAGTCATCAATAAAAGTTTAAGTACGAGGATTAACGAAGAAAATGAATTTCAAATTTTAAAAAAAGTTGTCAAAGGATTTTTTAAAAGTCAGCTTAAGCTGGTTTTTACGAGATAAAAAGTTAGCTACAAATTTTTAATAAACTTCACAAAGTTTATAATTAATTACTAATGAATTATAAGAAAGTAACTAATAACTTTGTATCCCTAATTACCTAAAATTAAAACTTTAATATTTGGCCAACATTATTTTTCATATTCAGCTCTACTAGAACTGTTTTTAGTGGTAAAATGCAATGACCATGGTCATGGTCAGGAGTTCATCGTTTTCTCTAATTCCGGCGATACATGGATCAAAGTTCTAATACGATAATAGACTCTCTATGTAGTTGGGTTGATGCATTTTTGATCTGTCAAAGTAAGCAATTCTCATGTAATTTTGGAGCAATAGGGAGCTAGCGCATGTGCCGTCGTCATCACTTAAGTGTAGGTCCAAAGTATGAGACGCTTTACCAATAATTGCCAAATAGCATCCATATGAGTCGTTACTGTTAAATGTTTTATTCCAACATCTTTAGTTTAAGCCATTAAAGTATTGTTGTCACGCGGCTTATAAGTAGATCAGCTGTCTGCTGCTTTTTATTTCCAGGCAACCCAGCTCGAAAAGATGCTCTAAATGGCTCCTTTCTTCAAAGCAGGAAAAGTTTCAAGCTGCAATTTTAGCTCTAAGCAGTAATACACCGACTATCTTAACACAATTCAGTGCGGAACTAAAATTGCGGAGATCATCTCATATAACTGGACCGTGTTCTTACAGTGGGACCCAAGTCATGTTGGGATCCCTGGCAATGATAGAGTCAACCAAAAAGTCAATCAGGTAGACGAATCGTCTTAATCGGAAGTCCTCTTGACACTCAGAAGAGCAAAGAGCATAACATCCAAATACAATGACCTATGTAGTACCGTGACCCAAAACATCAAGAGCCTTGGAAAGTCATGAAAAACTCTGGTCACTGTGGGTTCAATGCCGAGGCGCCTGAAGAAAGCAAAGGATTTTGCCCACTTAAGCCTAACCCCCGGTCAGTTGCGCATACATCCACCGACTTGGCCTGGATGCTAACGCGGCCTACCCACTCTGCGGTCATGTCAGAACGGATGGCAACCAACTGCTCCAATACACTTAACTGAATAAATACCTGACTGACAACATTGTCAGTTGGTACTGGCGGGGCATGGTGTTAAATAAACAAGAAGCCAAGTACGGGCATTGAATAAATACATAAATTCCAAGCAGGAAATAGGTAAGCCACGTTCATTGTCAACTGTAAAAGACAATTATTTTTATTATTTATTATGTAACGCATAGCCCTGCTACATATGAGACTGAAAATGATTTTCCTCTACTGTGCACAGAATGGCGTATTAAACGACGGAATAACATACCGACTTCAGGACCATCCATATAATATTTGAAATATGGCGCCAAATTGTATGGATGTGGGTTAGATTGGAGCATGTCTTGAAAAACCAGTGATGAATGGGAGAGTGCTTGATGGTACCTTTGCGCAATATTATTTTCTTCCCAATCAGGAATGGAGGGAATTTATGAGGCATAAAAAGACCTTATTGGAGGTTTAAAAAGGAGTGGTTAGTGAATGAAAAAGCGGAGCAGAAAAAGAAAAGAAGGAAAGCTAAACCTTCTGGATTAGGCGAGAAGTTCATAACCAAAGAAGATACGAATAAGTATATGATAGCAATATAGCTATAAGTATATGAATCTAATTATGCAAAGACGAAGGGGCCCAGTGATAACTTACAATTAAAATTGTAAATTAAAAAATATGTTTACTAAAATTGTAAAGTCCATGTATGCTACCAATTAATTTTATTACACCATGCTGCACTACTTTACAAAGTGCACAACTACGAATTTAATACCCTCATGCAAAACAATTAACTGAAATAAGATTAATGGAATAAGGTTTTCTCTATTGTATTTAATTTTGATTAGTGGACTCAGATTAGTATTAAAACACTATTTTTTCGCAACATAAAATATTTTTCGAATTTGCACATAAATTGTTATAAATCAAGTCTTTTCTCTGGCATTGTAAATTTGAAGAAAATAAATGTCTTAAACATAAAGATTTTTCAAACATTTAAGGTATCCGACCACTTGCGATAACTTATTTTTAAAAAATTGAGATATGGGGAATTGTGTGTAGTTTTTAGATGTAATTAGTATATTTTACGAAAAATATGCTAAAATTAAGAAGAGGAAAAGAAATAATTATTACTAAAATGACAAAAAATAGGTAAATCTTACAAAAAATTACATAAACTGGGCCAACTCTGTACCAAAAGTTTTTGAAATTTTTAATTTTTAAATTCTCTCAGATGTATTGATATATTATTCATTTTTAATTGACTTTCAGGGTGAGAGATATTTTAATTAATACAAAAACTAGATTACTTTATCTTTGTTACTATATGAAATTGCTTAAAATAACGGTGATTATATTAACATAAGGGACTGTAAATTTTATAATAAAACAGTGATTGATACATCTGAATTTTAAAATATTTCTACTATTACACAGAACATACACAAAAAATTTTAGTTAATTATTTAAAAAAATTTTGAGCAATCGCTGTCCCTGTTTGAGCAATTAAAAAAACATATGTTGAGTAAAATGCGTTTTAAAGTATGACATCTTGCTTAAAGTAATGGCATCTGCTTTTATTAAAACACTTGTGGTTTGTGTTCTAGTGAAAGGAAAATAATAAAATCGGTATTTTTATAAAGCTTTATAATACGAACTATAAAATAAAAGCATAAATAAAATTGTCAATTTTTGGAAAAGTTCACAATTTTAAGGTAGTCAGTGACCTGAAACAATAAGTCCATGTCCAATAACTAACAAAACAAATTTTATACAAAGTAAACAGTTTTATGTTTCACCCATGCCATCAGTGAAAAATCTGGAGGTCATTCTACTTTTTTACAATCATAAAATTATTGAAGTAGATTATTTTGAGAGGTTTAATATCCTGCGTTTGAATTTGTGGTTTCTGTTTCTAGAAATTATTCCTCTTTATGCGGTAATAAACCTACTTTTATGCATTATTCTCATTCAATAGGTTATTAATTTTTATAACACCTTTTCGAACTGCACTAATTCCTTTTGAGGTTTAATAGTTTCAGAATGTACTGCACAATCATCATTTAAATTATTTTCATAGGTAGAAAATGTGAAAAATTTTCTCATCTTATTGTTAATTGGGTTAAGAAAATATATAAATATATTCATGTATAAATAACAAACAAATCATTTTCTTTAAAAAGAAATCTTATAAAAATATTTTTGAGTGATTCACGTAATTTAAGGCGATATGGTACCCTAAAAATCATTAAACTGTCGAAACATTTTTATTGGCTTATTTGATACCTCGAATCTTTATAAACATGCCTGAAAATTTTCAAAACTTTACCTGCATTTTTTATCGAGTTATGGAGCAACATTTGATGCTAAACAGCAACTACCACACCCACATTTCAGATTATCTGCTAGAAAAGAGCCTGATAAAAATGAATTAATAATTTTTCTACCGCGCATAAATGAGACATTATATATGCAGTAACAAATCATTTGAAGAAAGAACTGTGCAATTCATGCAAAAATTCTAGTTTGTGAATAGTTTATTGGGGGGGGGGGGAGAGCAAATGGATTTGGTGAAGATTTAAAAATTGCGCGTGCTTTTTATGATATTATTATGAATGTAATTGAAACTTCAAAGCGGATTCTCCCAAAGCACAAATACTAAATCTCATTTTGATAACTCAGATAATTAAAAATCTAATTCGCAAGAATAGAAAAACTCTCCCATTTTTATATATTTGTTTTTGGTGATATATATATATATCCCATGTGTGTGAAATTCAACACTTTTATTATTAAAATATTTTAAGATATTTATTTAAACATATGCACAGATGTAGTTCTTAGATTTTGATATATTTTACCTATAAACTGTTAGTTGATTTTGCTTTTATTCGTGTAAAATATTTAACATGCGAAGGCTTTTAAAATCATGGAAAGAAATAATAAAGGCATAAACATCTTTTGTATTTGTTGTGCATTAGCTCTGAGCATGGAATTAGCTCTGAAGTGTATGCATTTTTTTATAATTATTAAGATAATGTTTTATGAAATATTGATCTTTCATTCGTTTTCTTCTATATATTCATTATCGCAGTATACTGTTTAATTGTTCTACATTTGTGCAATTTTTTATGGTAAGCAGTTTTAAATAAGCTAATTAACATTTCATAAAAAGTTTCAGACTAATCGATGAATATTATATCATGCTAATAATGAAATAAAAACTTCAAACTCATTTTTCTCCATGTTGTGTTTTTGTACATATACTATTGTTTAAAACCCTAAGGCTTTTTTGATAGTTGAAGCATGGATTTGAAATTTTTTATTCATGTTCTGAAATGTATGTTTTCTAAAACTGTGCATGGAATTAGCTCTAACATGTGTGTTTAGTATTTTTTCTAAAATGTTCCAAATTCAAAATTAATGTTTTTTTGAGAATTTTCTGAAGTTTAACTATAAAAAAAGTAATAAAAAATTGAGGATCAGCAGCAGAAAAAACCCCATGGACAGTTTTATGTAGTATATTATAAGGCACTTGGAAAAAATTTTGAAATTAAAGAAACATTTTTAAAAAAGCCTTAGAAATTTAAAAAATGTTAAAAAAAGTTCAAAAAATTAAAATTTTACAAACCTTTTGCAACAAATTAAAAAAATTTGTATTGTAATATTATTAAAAATTAACCTATATAAAATACAATTAAAACCAAATATCAAATATTAAAAATGAAAAAAATTGTGAAGATGGTACCATAAGGCGACAAAAACGCTTCAATTGATAAAAATCGGTCTGTAATTAAACTAAGCATTTTTAGCCTGAATTATCCTTTACATAATTTTCTATGATCTTACAAAACTTGGAAGCTCTAAATATAAAAAAAAATTCCAGGGTTATGGTAACTTTAATGTCTATTTCATATGATATACCAATAACGAATAAAAGCTTTAAAATGATTTATCTCAGAGAAAGAAAAAATAACTAGTTTGTCTTCATTTAAAATGCTAAGGTTTTATT
Source organism: Trichonephila clavata (assembly GCA_019973975.1). Lineage (NCBI taxonomy): Eukaryota > Metazoa > Arthropoda > Arachnida > Araneae > Nephilidae > Trichonephila > Trichonephila clavata. The sequence goes on along the minus strand of BMAO01038988.1, from coordinate 54,367 downwards.
TCTATTTTGCGAAATGCTTTGAGATTTTTTCTACCTATTGCTAAATGTAACAAAAATTAGTTTACATTTTTTTAATCATACCAATACCTATTTAAAAAATACAGTTGAATTTAAAATTTATACATTTTTAAGTACTTTTCAACTAGCTTTTTTTGAAAATTTTATTTTAGTAATATCAAATATGTTAGAAGAAAACCCATACCATATTTTGCAGTACATAGTTTAACGAACTTCAAATTGCAATATCAAGTGCATACATAAATTTCTGTAGGATGATTAAAATCATTTTTTAAAAAATTTTAATTTTCTATGGTTAAATATTTAGCATTTTACAATATTTTGAGCACAAAAATACTGCAAATAAAAAAAAATTGTAAAAACTATCAAAACAAAGATTTTAGATTAAAGACGTTCCTTTTAAATAATTTAATACTAAATCTTCAAAAATGAAAAGTAATTTTGTTTTTTTATCCTCTAAGGGCATTTTATAATAAAAACTGTGGATAAGGGGGGGGGTAGAATGACCTTTTTTTAGTACTGTAAGTATGAAAAAATATCTATTTCTTGAAAAAAAGTTAGTTGCTTTATCAATGTGCAATCTTCACTTTTAAAGAAATCATTCTTTGGTTTATAAATTGATCAATTGACTTCATTGTTTAAATGAAAAGAAAACTTATTTGTGTTTGACAATTACTTTTCTCTAAGGTGTTGTTTAAAATCACTGGAATGAAAATATTAAACAAAAGTTTTGAATAAAACTCATTGAAAGTCAACCTACATAAAGAACATCGATAAGAGAGCATTATTTCCATTTTATTATATAATCAGAAGTTGTTATTGAAAAGAAATTTTCTTTATTCTTTGGAATTTAATCTGATGTGCATTTTTGGTTTGTTAACTCAAATCTTTGAAATTTTTTTTTTCTTAACATTTGAATTTCCACTACCTAATTTTTTGTTGAAAGTATTCAGCAAGAAGAAAATAATGTCATACTAATGCTAATAGGTTAAAAAATATTAGCTTTATGTACCATTTCTATCGTTTTCAATTTTTTCTTCTATCAAAGAACTTTTTTCTCAAGTACTACGAAACTCCCCCCCCCCCGCCCCACACTATCCTTTTTTAACTATAGGAGGCATTTACTGGATTGAAAACTGTTCCGAAATAAAAAGATGAAGAAATGCTCAGAATTTCAATTTGTAAAAGCAAATGATAAGTAATAAAAATATTCATCGTAATTAATAATGTTTCACTACTTCATATTACAAGAGTTTTCAACATTATAATTAAGAATCCATTGTTTAAGAATCGTCTGTAACTTTCATAAATGATTTAATAAAGAAATGCAATATATCTCCGAATGAGATATTTCCATTTCAGTAAAGTAAATGAATATATTTTTTATTCAATGTCAGTACGAATATGTCTTTTCAAAGTTTGACTTATAACAGATGTGTATATAAAAATTTTAAAAAAAATAGCTGCAATGGTTCTTCTTCTTCGGTTGCGCGACAGGCCTTCTAAATCATAGATACAGTTGTTAGAAAGGTGCTGTTGGTCACAAAAAACAATTAAAGTGGGTGGAGGATATCATCCTCCACGCGAAAAGAGCCTGATAACAGCCAGCAAGCGCCATTGATCAGAAACAAAGTACAGGCAGGATGGGCATGAAGTCGATCGCGATCGACCGGTAAACGCCAAGACATTTTGGAGTGACCACCTTTACTGACCTAAGGCACGCTTACTAAAATAAACTTATTTACAAAGCACTGATGCCAGCTAGATTTTAGAATCTCCTTTTCATAATCGATGCGACTGTGTTTACTTTATAAATGATTCGATAAATGTGTAGACGACACATGTACCTTCAGTGGAAGCAAACGATGACCCTTAACATGTTCAATGCCACTGTAGGGGGGAAATTCCCAACTCGCCGACTGAAGGGGAGAATAGATGTTGATGATCAGCTCTTCCCGCGCTGTAACGGGATTGGGTTCTTGTGTTGATGTCATGTACCGCTGACTTGGTGGTGAACAAATTCAGTACAAACTTCGGTTTCGGATTCATCGACTCACGTATCTTCTCTGCTCCCTGCATTGAATACCTCCACGCTCATAGTTGTTCAAACATTCAACTTGACAATATTGTGCTCTATGAGTTTTTGTTCTAAAAATAGTATTGCCATAGTTTAACAGAGGGGTACAATGTCGAAAACAAGTGTTAAAAAAGAAAACATGCAACTTCAATACAGAATGCCACACCTACGTCACTGGGTGGACCGCAATACCTTAAAAATATTAAAAGTAGCCCGTACCCTGGAAAAGACTACCCACCCCTGATGTACAGCAACAATGCGACAATTGTTGCATTTTACTGTAACCAGACGTCTTCACAAAGGTAGTCTATCGCCCGCCATCTTTAACACAGCATCCTCTCTACTCTAAACGGTGTCGCCAGCGGCAGCACCGTTTAGATTTATGGTATGCAGCCCCGGGATCCCGGTGGTGTTTTCAAATCCCGGGATTTAATTTTTGTCTTAATTTTGTTTGAAATTTTTTTCAAAGTATTTTGAATTTGGTATTACATTTAATGTATCTTATTTACTTTTTTGTAATGCATACGTTTAATGTCAGTTTTCTTACGTGTTGAACCTTGAAAGGTTCGAGGCGGGTGTGTTTGTTAAACCGTGAAAATTGATATGTTTTCTCTGGTTTTCTTCTGTAACTTTCTCCCTATTGCGAGTCGGGTCAAAAAACGGACATTTCTCCCACCCTCAGGATGTCCGTTGTCAGCTAACTTGGACAGAGGCAATTCGAATTTTTGGAAGATATCTAGTAGGGTTTTCAGTCCCGGAATTCCGAAACCCCGGGATCCCGGTTTTTTTTTTCCAATCCGGAAATCTCGGGATTAAAATAATTAATTCCGGGATTTAATTTTGTCTAAATTATATTTAAAAAATTTGTTCTCATAAAAATTTTCTAAGAATTTAATTTTTCAAAATTTTTTATTTGCTTATGAAATATGTACGTAGAATTTTTTTGTGCAGTTAGAAGTTCATTAGGTAAAAAAAAATATGCTCAGCTCTCATTTCTCGTATAGGAGAACGTCGCACAGATGTAAGTGGCTCACTGCAATGCTTGCACAATAATATAAGCAATATCTCAAGAATAGATTTTGTCACAGTTCCTTCTTCAATTAAATGTCGTTAATTAATAGAGGACCTGCTTGGAAGACTTGAGACACTTCAAATCCCATTGCATTACTAACAGCTCATGCAACTAAATCTTCAATTTCAAATGAGGTAACACTTGAAATTGATTCACATTCTGATTCAATGAATTTATATACAAAAACCATTAAGTGTAGTAGAAGAACTAAATTAAGTTATATCAAAGAGGTATATGCACACATGCAGTCTATTAGATTTGAGACACTGTCATCAAATAGTCAAAAAGAAATGTCTCTTTTTTGAAAATGGAGGGAGACGTGGTGACTGCCTGAACAGAACATACTCCTATTTAATGACGATAATACCTACTAGTAAAGAATCCGAACGTGCATTTTCTTCGGCGTGACAATTTGTAGCAAAAATAAGAAGCCGTTTCAACGATGAAACTTTGGAGGAGCTGTGTTTTTATAAGCTTATTTACAGAAACACAAGAAATGAAGAAATGCTTTTTTTTAAAAAAAAATCATTATGTTCTATATTTTATAATGAATTAATTTTTTATTTGTTTCATTAAAATAATATAAAATCAATTTTAAATTATATTTTCAATTTTATTATGCAATTTCAGCTATGTTAATATGAAAGTATTTTTAATAAATAGTCCAATCCTAATCCCGGGACCAATCCCGGGATTTGGATAATGTAATCCCGAAATCCCGGGATTGAAAATATGACAAGGGATTGCAATTCTATTTAGATTGGAGTAAGGAGGACAAAGCTAGACAACTCCTTAATAGAGTTGTGTCTTCCATACAGATGAGTGGCCTTTTGGTGCCGCAAGCCATTCTGTATACGAGTTGATTTAAAAAAGAGGTTTGCGCACGGTTCATCCAATAATATTATGAAAAGAGACCGTTACGGTGATCCTGTGAGTTTTGGTCTGGGAAGGCATTATTCTGAACGGGTGGACTAAACCTCTTAGTTATCAACAGATGTTTTATAATTGGATATCATTATAATAAAGAGGAGATCCTTTTCCATATGCGTCAGTTTTGAAGTTCTATTAGATAAAAATTTGTTTTTATCGATGACAATGCAAGGCCACACTGGACTATTGATGTTCAGCAGCTACTAGAAAGTGAAATCACTTGAATAGATTGTGTGTGGCCAGCGTTCTTCCGTGATTTAAATCCCATTGAACACCTTTGGATACCTTAGGGAGATGCCTAGTGGCTTTATTACATTCTCCGGGAAACACCCAAAAAGTAAAACAGATGCTGATTGAGGAATGGGCTCTCTACTATCAAGAACTGTTGGGCAATATGGTCCTGAGAATGGAGAGACTGTGCGAAGCAACCATTGCAGTAAAGCATAGGTTCTCAACGTGGGTGATAACGCCCCCTTGTGGGCGTATGGGGTTTCCAGGGGGGAAGTAACAGACCCAGACAAAATTAGGGGGCGTTGAGATGCAACGAAGGGGCTTGAGCAGATTAACCAAATATAGAATAAAAAAGACTAAAAAAATAAGCGTTGATTATGTACTAACAAAAGTAAATAATACTGTTTACCTTACGTTGATTGTATGAATTTAAATCATTTCTTATCACATGTACAAAAATTCAAATATTTCGGTAGGTCGGGAAGTGGATGAAAAACTTAAACATTACATTACATTCCAACCATCATTAAATTGAATGATATAGTGCATTTTAATTTCTGTAGTGCAAGTGTTGTCTTTGTTTGTGAGCAGTAGGAAAAATATTTTGTCCACTGCATTTCATTCCGTATATTATCAAAGAAACATAATTAAATATGTTAACTGGGAGTTAACGTGTGATTCTTTAAAGGCTGAAAGTGTCAATTTATATTTATTTTGAAAGCAAAAGTTTATTAAGAATAACTTCGTATCATTAAAACCCCTGCCTGTCTTTATAACAGGTATGCTATAAAACGTTTATTCCACACTCTTAAATGAAGAAGAAATTCAGTAAGCACGTTTCAATTCCAACAGTATTATATCTATGACTAAAATATTTATTACAAATTTAAATATATTTGTAGCAATAGCTATTTCAGATTCGCTAGAAAAAAATTGGGGCTTTAGAAAAAATTAAATTAAAAAATATATTCTATTAGTAATAGAATATTTTCTTAAAAATTTAACTCTTGCATATGTGTGTGTGTGTGTTTTCACCATCTATTATGTACACTTTTATTTCTCTAAAATGGGAGGGGTTGGTATCGAGATATTTACCAGAAAAGGGGGGGCCAGTTCAAAAAAGGGTGGGAACCTATGCAGTAAAGGAAGGGCATATCCCATGCTAAGGAGCATCTGCTTGTTGTTCTTCCTCTTGAAACAGGCACATTCATGTGTAAATAATCCTCAATAAGGTTTTTTTTTGTTTGGTGCCATTCTATATGTATTGTATTAATTTTTGCTCAACTATGCTTGCGCGCCAACGTTTAAGGACAAAATATCTTCTCACATTTCTGAATTCCATGTGTTTCAGATGATTTGTTGCGTAATTATGGCAAAAAAACCACCTTCCGCTTAAGTTTTGCACACCGGTATATATATATATATATATATATTTATGAATTGTATATACTGTCGCAAAGAACTTCAGTAAAAATCATTCATTAATTTCTAAACAAAGCTATGGACTTTATATACATTTAAGATTAACAATTAATTATTCTAAATATGCTAATTGCTTTCCTAATTATCCTATGGTTGTAATAATTAAAAAAGCTTTAGCTAAGTCTTTATGATATAGTCTAACAATTAATTTTTGTAACCATGTTATACAATAATTCATGAACTAAGGAAAGGTAATTATATACTTTTGAATAATATTTTTCTTTATACACTTTTGAAAAGTATTTTTCAATTATCTCTCTCTCAAGTTAAATTTACAGTTAATACAAAAGATGGACTGAATCAAAATTATTTATCATTTCTTTCTTTCTGAACATTATTTTTTTAACAATTAAGCTTTATTTCAGCTAGCTCTTCAAAAGTACTTTGTTTTAACAACTAAGAAACTTAAATAAATGATTATATTATTTTTCGAGAATTATTAACGATACTTCCAGAAAGAAATAGCTCATTAAACTGCATTTTAATCAACTAAAAATAAAAGAGTAATCCTGCATTACATACATTAAAAATTTTCAATCAAAGAGTGACTCCCAAAGAAATTTTAATTTTACGTTTCCATTTTTACATATGAATTATCATAACTATAAAACAATAAATTGCTGTTTTCATGAATAATTTGAATGAAGAAAAAAAAACTTTATTTATAACTCAAAACATTTACTCATAATAAATATTACTTTTAAACTTTCGTTTTACTGTTTTTTTTTCATTTAAGTTAAATTCAAGTATTTAAAAATATTTTTTGGAAAACCATATGCAATGATTTATGAGAGAAAGTAAATATTTATAAATATTAATTGTCTTTTGAATTTTGAATTTTTCCATGCTTACAGAAAAGTAAGAAAATACTAATTTTTAGAAAAGATATTATAATAGAAACTAAAGGTTTTAAGACAATAAGAAGCAACGTACAGTAACAAAAACATGCTATCGGATCATTCATAAAATAATAAGCATATGAATGTTTAATAAAACTAACAAAAACATAAATAAGGTAATTTTAAATGACTAAAATTGGAAAGAACTTATTTAAGTATTTATTGAGAGAGAAATCAATGAGATTTAAATTCTACATTGTTATTTATGCTTGTATATATTCTGTAAGTTCAGAAAAAAAGAAACTTTTGTATATTCTATAGAAGTTAATTATCCTATGCATTATTTCTTTGTTTCAATAAATTTTACTAAAATATACCTTTAATTAAATATATTACAGATTAGAATCTGTGACGAATCTATACGCGGTTCCACTAATATCTCCTCATCTCTTAAGTAAAATATTTAATTCAACCAACTTTCATCGAGTGAGCGAATGTGATTTATGTAAATGAGGTACATTATATAAATTCGGTTTTCGCGAGTTGGCAGAAAGAAAGGAAGTGATTTGTTGTTACGCTGAAGTTGATACGTTAGATGTGTGCAAATAGGAGTTGAACGAAATATTGAGAATTAGTTGTTAGTTGAAGATTGAAGAGCAGTGGAATTAAAGATTCCAGAGCGTGGAGCTATCGTCATTTGATCAAGCCAAAGAGAGTGCCTGAAAATTTCTAGTATAGAATCCGATGCATTAAAGGTTCAGGTACTGTGCACTTGATTAAGTGGAAGCTAGTTATTGGTATGCGAATTAGTTGTAGTAAGCGTATTTAATCTATCTTAGATTCAGTTGAGGGTCTGTAGTAGTATCCCCGTGTTATAGAATCTCACCACCGCACTCTATATAATCATAACCTTAATTAGAATTGGTTGTGTCTTTTGAATTGTTAATAAGGATTAATAAATTAATTAGATTGTAAATAATGTTTGTGGATTATTTAGTTCCTCCTACGCATCTAGCCGGGTTTACATGTAGAAAAGAGGATTCGGATGTAAGAGGTAACCGAACGTTACCACATATCATACTTCTTAAATGTTTATGCTATGTATATTATATTTTGTTTTATCTTTATTATATTATATCTACATCTTATCATATTTCACTCAAAACAATGTTTTATTTTTATATAAATGCATCTCATTTTGAGCTTGGTTACGTTTTATTGAACTTCAATGTTTTATATATATAAGGGTCGTCTAAAAAGTAAGGAAAACTTTTGTAAAGATGAGTAGAAATGAAACATGTCAGCATAAAAATTTTATTTACAAAGCCACAGTATCTCACTCAATACGTCACAGATGTCAAGGCCCTTCTGGTAACATAAGACCAATTTTTTTCATTTAGGTTATTATACTCTTCAGCCTCTTAAGATATGAACCAGGATATAACTTCTTACTCGAGTATTTCATCAATTGAGAACTTTCCATTTAAATATTCCTTTAGTTATTAGAATGAGTAAAAACTCTTTGGTGTCAAGTCAGGGATGTAAGGAGGATATCCTAAGCTTCACCGTTTTAAATTATAAAAGTTCTCACTGTGTTGTTCAGATGCAGTCAGATGTGAATTGTCAAATAAAGAAAAGTGCTTTTCAAGTTCACAATACATGACTCTTGTTTTGGATGAGGTGGCTAATTCAATGATTATATATTTATTTATCGATTTAATGCCCGTTCTTGGCTTCTTGACCGTTTGACACCAAGCCTCCCAGTACCGACTGACGATGGTGCCAATTTGATATTCATCGAGTCCAGTGCATTGGAACAGGTGGTCACCATCTATTCTGGCATGGCCGCTGAGTTGGCAGGCCTCGTCCGTAGCCAGATCAAGTCAGTGGAGGTATACTCCCAAAAAGTCATGTCCAGTGGCTAGACAAAAGCCTCGGCTCTCTCCAGGTGTCTTGGGAGTGGACCCACAGTAGCCAGAGTTTCCCATGGCTTTCCAAGGCTCTTGGGTTTTTGGGTCATGGTAGTTTTGTCAATGAATGTGGAGAAAATTCTCTTTGCTGTTCTAAGCGTCAAGAGACTTCCGGTTGAGACTACTCGGCTCCCTGTTAAGGTTTTTAGTCGACTCTGTCATTGCCGGCGATCCTAACATGACTTGGGACTCACTAAAAGGCCGTATGAGATTAGCTCCGCAATTTTAGTTCGGCTCTGAATTGTGTTAAAGCAATTCAGTTGGTGTATTTCCACTTAAAACTAAAATTGCATCTTGGGAGTCTATAAAAAAGCAGGAGCTAGACGCAGAGAATCGTGTGCATTCCGAAAACAAATGACACTACACACTTCACAATTGGCAACGTTTTCGCTGAGGGCAATCATTAAAGAAAATCATTAGAGCAAAAAATTGCCTCATGACCGTTCAACAACAGCATTATGCTCACGCTGAAGAGAGGGAAAAGTTAACAAGTGTGCAAGGGTTGTGGTGGGGTTCGGCCCTGGCGTGCTGTGCAATCGTTCTTTGCATTGATGACGATCATCGTAAACAAAAAATTAGCATACAATTTAAATAAATTGTTCTGATATTAATGATATTATTAAAGTTATAAATTATTTAAATACACAACATAAAATTTTATACAACGTTTTAGATTTTTTGCCCATTTTAATTTTGTTTTGGGTGATGGGAAATTATCAATTATCTAGGTTTATAGCTACAGAGTAAACAATTATTCATGGTCCACATATATTTGCAATTAATATGAATTGTGCTATATTTTTTTAACTGGAAAAGGGTCTTTTCATAATTTATTTAATTTAATTTAATTTAATTTATGCTTTTAATATTCCGCATGTAATCCTTGTTATTGCTTAGAAATTAATGTTTTTTAATAATTAAAAATAAAACTTTTAACCTAAATATTTTTACGTAATATTCCAAATTATATATTATGTGACAACAATACATAAAAGGCTTCTTTTAAAACAATATGGCGGGAATTGTTTTTTGAAACATAGTTTAAGAAAATTATGGATTTTAAAAAGAGTTCACACAAAATAAATTTAATATCAGATGTTAAAAAAATATCAAAACACATTTTGTGCAACAAATGAAATAATACTTATATCAATCGCGGAAACCAAACTGAAATTATAAATTGACAATTAAACTCCATAACATCAAGAACTTCTGCCATGTCAACAAACACTCTTTTGAAATTTGAAACGAAATATCGATGGGTGTGTTTTTAAACCTAACTTAAATCGAATTTTAATATATAAAAATTTCCACTCTTTTTGATGTTATTGCATGCAATAACATCAATATAATGCTTTACTACAAACCATTCAAGTACATGAAATCTTAGCTTAGAAGTACTTGAAAGTTTCTATAATTATGAACTTCCAAAAAATCATTTTTAAAGCTACATACTTGCTCCCAGACATCAATATTTTATTTCCATTTCGAAACCAGTTGCAATAATCAGAATAATGCATTGCGATCTCTGTTACACTAAAAGTGGTATCGAATGTAAAAATTTTTGATTGATGATGTAAACAAAATCAATGAAAGTTTTGTAAAACTATTTTGAGAGAAAGTTTGAAAGCTTTAAGATAAATATGACTATACGAGTTTGAATTATATATCTAAGAGTAGTTGGAAATTGAAGCTTGTCTTGCTGTATTCCTTGGTGATTTGGTACTTCTGCAGAGACAAAAACATAAAAAAATGAAGGCCCTAAGTTATAATCCATTAAAATGTCATGTAGGCTCAAGCACAGTCTTGACTTTTATACAAAGAAGAAAAAAACACTTTGTGAAATGTGAAACTATTTGAAAAATATTTACGGTGGAAAATCAAATCTGAAAGAGACGTTTTTAATACCACAAGAAAACTTTTATGTACCTTGCCATAGAAACTATGATAAAATTATGAATATTCAAAAATATTTAGTATCGTATATACTTAATCTACTTCTACACACTAGAGCCTCAATATACAGAGCCAGAGATTACCGATCTCCTGTTTGAGAACTTTTGCAGTTTTATGAATTTATATTTTCCTGTGATTAAAATTAAGGCAATAAATCCCTGCTTAATGATTAATAAATCTTAATGAATTATTTGAAGAGCCGAAAAAAACTTTTAGTTTGAATTAGTAAAAATTTGGATTCCTTTTTCAATGAGATATCATTTTTGGCTGGAACTGAAGAATACTTTTCATGTAAGCAGTTAATTTTGAATGGAAAGGTGCATCAAATTATTAGACTTCAAAAAGGCCCATGCATCAGGCCACGGAATTGAGGTTAGCATTGGTGGAAACCTAACGATTGCCATGGGTATATGGAATCGATGGAGAGTCATTCTAAATGCCATATTGGATCTCATCAGCGTTCTACCACTAATGCCTCAGAGGACACACATGTTGTTAAGTCGACCTTACAGGGTCATGTAGTCATCCTAAACACCTTGATGCAGATTAGAGTCGGCACGGATAGTGTTAAAACATCTAAAAAAGGCGAGGACTGTCTTAACGAAGTTCATCATTGCAACTCCCCTTCACATTGTGGCAAGGAGACGTGTCTCAAAAGTTGTGTCTCCACCTTGCACAAAAAAAAAATGGATACACAAGAGTGGCACAATGTCATATTTTCCGAATAGTTCTTTTACTACTTGCACCATCATAGACATATGCAGGTCTAGAGGCAACCAGAAGAATGCATATTTGTAGCATGAACAAACATTTAGTACATGACAGAAAAACCTCTTGTTCGCGTCGTCAGGGATCTGAACAGCCAGCATTACATTTCTTGAATTCGAGCGCCAGTTGCTGTTCCCCATATTTGTTGGTCATCTTTGAAGATGATAAAGCAATACGTTATGATCCGTCAGATCCTGATATTCCTTGACACGAGCGGTGTTTGATTGTTGGCCGGTCCAGAACGTTCTCACGAAATCTCACTTAATGAAAACATATTACGTTTGAATGCTTGGAGACTGACCAGCCAACATGGCATATGCCCGAAGCATCGCAAAATGATTTGCCCGTATCTGTCATCCGAGCCATGTTCATTGCGATTCTTAATTGTATTAGAACAATTCTAGCTGACAGAGGTATCAGAAATGTACTAATTATAATTTCTTTATACCTTTAAATAGGCAGCAAATATAATCATTTTTTCCTTCTAAGATGGTATGTTGTTTCTAATGCCAACCGATCGATGGTGATAGACAGAGGGCTTCGATTGTCACCGGAGGAATCAGCTAGTTTTAGTCTGTCGTTGGCCACAGGTTTAAGTACCATGCAGGTTACAGTACAAATTTTAGCTCGGTTCTACCCCAATTTTGAGAGAGGGATTGTCAGGAAGCCTAATATCTCCCTTCCCTTTCTACCAAACACTGCAGAATACTTGTGGATTAACCTCTCCAGGACCAACGAAAAGGAGAAAGAAGTGTTTGCCCAGGCCTACATGTTCCGAGAGTATTCGCACGCTCGGGACCTGGCAAATTTCTCTGCTGAGCCTAATTCCATTTAAAAATTCATATAAAATCTTAAATGCAATCAAATATGCTAAAATATTTATTTACTAACATTGATAACATGTGAATGCAATTTGTGCCAAAATTTTCGCTAAATTTTAAAAAATCAATTGTGATTTTTTAGAAAAATGTTTTTGTTTTAAAAAAAAGAGAGTACTATTTTCACTAATTTTGCCATGATGATTAAAATAAAATAGACGTAAAAATTACTAATTACTATCTGGCATATCCCAAACGATATATTTACTCTCACATAAACTTGTTGGGTCTTGAAGTTTTTGTGGCTGAACAAATCTTTAAGTAACAGCTAATATATCGTTTATATTTTTAATTTTAATTAATCTTTAGAATGCTTCTTGCTTTCTTAGTATCACATTAGTATTCTGTTTTATGTTCTTATGGTTGTGACAACTCTAAATGCGATTGCAATAAAAATAATCTTTTATTCTTAATGAATTAAAAATGAGTCAGTAAGAATAAATATTCTTTCTCGTTAAAAATGAATCATCGCATTTGTTCTATGAATATCTGCTTTGTAAATACCTTTGAGTATTAACACTATTGTTGCAAATACGAACCAAAAATAAAGTAAATACTGATACTCTTTTTATGAATGCCTGATTTCCAATAAACTAATAAGCCTCCAAAATATGAACAGAAATCCAGAGCTCAATAAATCACGAACCCATAAATGCCCAATTCTCTCGAAAAATCTTGTTGTTTACAGTCATAATTATCTCGGATCTAATGGAAAAAAATTGGAGCCGAGAAAGCACTGATTGAAGGGGTCTCAGGGGTGTTAACTTTTTCTAGAGGACTGAAAATATAAACAATATTCAAATACATATAACTCTTTGAAATTAAAATTAAATACTTCGAATCTTTTACACATTATTTTTAAAGGAATGGAGCTTCAGAAAAGTGTAAAATGCTTAAAATATAATCATAATGTTAAAAATTATAAACATATGAAAATAAGAAATATTTCTATAGGAAATATTAATTAAGTTTTACGTTGCGCATGCTATTTTCAAAAGTAGTAGCTTTAATTACTAGCAATAAGTTGATTTTTAAGTTAAATGTATCCTTATTACACCGTAGTAAATTTAAATAAATAGAATAATAAATTATATTTTTTTTTAAAAATTAAATTTATATTTTCAATTTTTTTTTTTTAAATTTCAATATTTTTCAAATATTTTGAAATACGAAAGAGATATTATTCTTAATTTACTGGGGTTTAAAGAGTATGATACATTTTATAATTCTATAAAGTTTTATGCATCAAAGGCTACTATTTTAGAAAATTGCGTGCGCAACGGAAAAATTACTTAAGTATTTATTACAAAATTATTTCTTATTTGCATATGCTTATAACTTTCAAAATTATGGTTATATTTCACACATTTTGTGCTTTTTTTGAAACCATAAACCTTTGTAAATAACGTGTAAAAGGTTCGAATTATTTAATTTAAATTTAAAAGAAGTATACTTGTTTGAAAATTGTTTATATTTTCACCCTTCCAGACAAAATTAATACCTCTGAGACCCCTGAAGTTAAAAGTTTTGTGAAACATTTTTCGTAAAAAAAAAACTTTAACTGCCATCTTTTGTGCCTTGTAAAAATTAATATTAAAATGTTCCTAACTCAGATCACACCAGTGTGATTGTGGGCTTCAGTGCAGGAGAAGCACAATCCTATATATGATACCGGGGGTCATGGAATTAGAATCACGTGATCACATATTAAGTCAAATAATTAAGAGTGAACAGACATTATACATTAACAAGCACCCATAACTTCGCCAGGTGAATTGATATATTAATTGATACTAACAATTTTTTGCATGTACATAAATATATAGAAACCTCCCTAATAAGGGTTATAAAACTATCAAAGTATGCTTTGATATTCGGCCATGAAAAATTAAATAATTAAGAGTAAAAACACACAGCCAACAAAATTTCAACCAACTCATTTTTATTAAACAGTTTTCAACATATACTACTGAGAATTCTGTTTGTCTTTAATGATAAAAAAATGTGTGTAATACAGAATTCTAATTTATTTTCATATTACAAAGTATTGTAGTAGTTCTTGTATATGAACATAAGAGTAAAATAGTTCGATGGCAAATATGTTCCTGAAAAGAATTTAGAGGCATGTAGAAACTAGTTCAGTAATGGGAATATTACGCAAATGGAATTTGAAATTTTCGTGTCTAGGCGTGTAAAATTTGCATTCAATACAAGATTGCTTGGATAAATCGTTCTTAAGATTCTGAGTTCTCATAGTGTCTTTATGATAACATTAGATTCGTGAGCAGAATATAGATTACACTAAATTACTTGGAGAAGAACCATTAACAGTTATTCAGACAAGTAATTTCAGAAATTCAACGCACATATTGCATCAACTTGCTCTCAGAGTGATATTTTTAACCAAATGTACTTTAATAAATATTTTAAGGTAGTTTCCGGATGTGTCTTAATATACTTTACCAGTACAAAGAAGAAAACAAATATTTTTACGTTCGAAAATATAGAATACATCCTTTTATGGAATAGCTTTTTAAGGATTTATAGATAAACTTAAAAAGTTCATAACTGTTATTGCTTGAATTTGCAATTACATATTTTAACAAATAATATAAAGAAAAATCTTCTGTAATTACATATTATGCGAGAGAATACTATAATTTATTTGTTTCATCGGAAAAAAATATAGTAATGCATGATTTAAATTTTTAAATGCTTAAGTTTTGATGGTTTTATTGTGTTTATTAGGTAATAAAACATTAACGCCTAATTTTTTTTTAATTTGAAATTTAATATTTTTATAAGATATAACTACTGAAAAACAAATTGTGTTTCTTTTCTCTATCTGTTGTTGTTTATTTGTTCTTATTCCACCTGATCTTGACTGCGTCAGATTCAGACTCATTGCAAGGGGCTAGATGTACGCTTGGCTATAAGCCTTGAGCACCATTCAAGTGGCAGTACGATTTAGCTAGGTACCACCCCAATTCCCCTCTGGGGGGAGGTCACCCACCTCTCTTTCCCTTCCAGAAACGTCACGAGAGGACTTGCGGCTCGACGGCTATTTAAAGTTCCCCCTTGCAGCAAAGGCACTATAAATTTACAAACATCCATGTCTTCTCGGGAATTCAAACCCAGGCCCTACGGCACGGCAGTCAGCGTCGCTAACTCCTATACCGGATGGGCGATTTCTTTTCAATTTTTCCTCTTATATATAGAAAAATTCTGTAAACACTACTAAGAAATTACAGTTTTTTTTTAATTGAAATTATAAAGATGTGAGGATCATATGCAGATCATGAAATGAAAACGATAAGTCAAAATCGTAGGGCCCATCAGTAGTCAGCTATAAGCCATCGAATGTTAAAACCAGTACTTGGTGAAATCACAATCCAACCGAGGAATGCTGGGATACATCGATATAATAATTAAGGAAGATTCTAATTATACAATGTATTTGCATGGCCATCATGGATTGTTGTTCCAGATCCGTGTTATTTCCAAAAGTTCGAGTGAATTAGCCTTTTATGCTCCAAACGAGATCAATTCCTGACCCTGCTAGCAAAGACAGTTTACTTGGGGTGGATGCACACCAGCAAGATACTAGTTGCTTGGGCTAAGGTTTTAAGCTCTTGGAAATCAGCCATGCATGATGTACCATCAAGTGTCTTTCAACAGGCCGCAAAATACCATCAATATATTGTCAATCTCATAAAACTGCCCGCAAGTTGACTAAAGAAAATTGCATTTCACACCTGCAAAGCCGGGTGGCAAAAGGATAACTAGGACTAAACCGCTTTTGTAAAAGACAGACGTCTCCAATATACAACTTGTGGTATACCTGCATAATTCGGAAAAATTATGATCTATCTTGAACCAGCCAGTTATAATATTCGGCTATACAACTGTGTACGGTTTTTCCAATATTATATATATATATATATATATATATATATATACAGTGTTAAGGGCATACATCTTAAAGGTATCTATGAATATAACCTCATCATAACCTTGAAATAGTAACATGATATCAAGAGTGATGTATAAAATTCTAAAGCAGATTGAATAACAGTCAATTATTCTCTTCTGTAAGTTAAGGCCTTTCACACGATAATGCGATCTTGCCTCTAATTAATGCTGCTTATTCTTTCACTTATAAATAATCCCTTATCTATCGATTTAAATTTACGCGTTTCTCTCCCAAATGCCACCGTTTCTAACGCAGGTGAGAGTATGTAATGTATTACAGAGAGGGATGGAAATAAGAAACTTTGTGAAATATATATATTGTTAAGCTCTTTTCAAGCATTGTCAAGGTCCTTTTATTGCATTCCAAAGTCTTCAGAATAATTTTATCCGAATCCTACACTTGAATCTTTTTAGGAAATTCTTATCTGGATTTAATCACTGCCGCTGGATCCACTCTCAGTAATCCTTTTTCATGGACAACTCCAAAATCTCTTAATAATTCCACGATCCTTCACTCTTCAACTAACAATCTAAATCGCCATCTCCTTGCCAACTCGCGAATACAGAATTTATATAATATAATTGCATAATATATTGCATAATCACGCTTCCGTACTTGGTGAAAGTTAGTTGATAAATTTTTTCCCCAGAAGAACCCCCAAGAAATTAGTAGAGTCATGTATAGATCCGTCACAAATGTGTATTTTATTTTTCCTTATGTCAGAATGTATTTTGGTTGTTTACTTTCAGCAAATTAACAATTTTTTACTTTCTCCTTTTTAATATGCTCGCTCCCCTGGTAGGGTTATCACGCCCCTCAGTTTGGAATACACTGACTAATACTGATCATTTGTGAGGTTCATAATAAATGTTGTGTTGAAATTTTGCGTTTAAGTACATTATTAATTCATCCTATACATTGTTATTGTATGGAGGTGAGGTGTGCGATGAAAATAATGAGTCGCAAATATTAAAGGTTTCAGAAGCATTGTGTGTATTAAAATGATTATTTAACATGAAATATTAAATTTTACCATTGTCATGCGTTTCCAAATGACTGTTTATTATTTTACATTCAACAATTATAATATACATATATATTTCATCTTCTCAATATCTTTAATTTTACGTGATATACACTTTTGTATTTAAAAATATCAGTATCGCCTTATATCAACAAATCCAATTTATGATGATAAAACACTTCATTGTTTAATTCTAGTCGAAAAAATGCAATAAGAGTAGTTGTTAAGGTGTGTAGAAAACTAGAAATATAATTTTTTCCACGTTTATATGGCAACAAATGAAATTTCTAAATTTCTTACGTGGTATAAATTATAATAAAAAAGGAACGCATTTTTTTAGGTATGTGTATTTTTTCATACACTTGACATAAAAATTAAATCAACGAACATATGCATATATAAGTTTGTAAGAAACACACACACAAAAAAAACCATAAGATACAAATATACAAAAAATATAAAATACTAAACAATAAATACAAAATGCACACAACACAAATTTTTAAAAAAAACATAAAATAATACAATATTATATTGTAAGCAACAATTGTATAAAAAAAAAATTAGTTCAAATACTTTGATGAAAAAGTATAGAAAGGAAAATTTATAAACGTTTTTAAAGCATTAGGTATTTCTACGAGTGAATCCATATGATATGGAAACATTAGAGTGTATATATATATATATATATATATATATATATATATAATTGGGCTTATTCTTAAGTGCATGCGTACACGTCTTTTGGAATTTTAAAGGAAAAAGAAATGAAAAGTTATGTGGTAGATATCACTGGTATTATTGATCTACACAGCATGAAAACTGCTGTTTGGGCTGCTCATTTTAATCGTCTGTCTTCAAACGAGAGCCCTCAGCATGGAATGTGTCCTGCGGGTATTAATTCATATTGCAAGTTTCAAAAGGCAGAAGCCGAATGCAACAAAAGGCACTATGATCATAAACACATACACCATAAAGAATTAAATGTAGTTAATTTTTAGAAATTTAGCCCTCCCCCCCAAATAAGTCAAATAATAACATTATATTGCCAATGATTCCAAGATCTACATTTGTGGAATTAAAAACTATAATATTATGTTAATATGGGTATTGCACAGTTCAATATGAGTTATTTAGCATTTTTAATTATCTTAAAACGCGGCATTGAAGCAAGTTATAACTCTGTGTCGTTCATCAAAAAATTAGATGCCCGTAAGATTCGTGTAGTCCAACAAAAGTATCTTGAGATCCCCCTAAAACAGAAAATTGTTTAAAATAATGAAAAAAAGAAACAAAAAAATCTTTTGTAGGAGCAGAGGGTAAAGAAAATACTTCATATGCTTATAGAAGGTACTAAAATAAGTAAATGCTTTACCTGTTTTATCAAAATGTGATATTTTTCACTTTATTTACCTTTTTTTCTCAAAAACTACTCATTATATGATTCTCAAACTTTCAATAAGCATACTATTAGTATGATTACACATGTTTTAATAAAAGTAATTATACATATCTTGCAAACTTTTTTAGATAAGGCGTTTTTAAACTAAACTTTAGGGAAACAAATTGGACATTTTTTTTTAAAAAAAATCCATAATTACTTTAATTTTTAACAAAAAGACAAAGTTTTATTGATAGTTCTTATAACCCCCTATAAAAATTTTATTTATGAGATGTAAGTAGTTTCTGCGAAAAAAGTAAATACGCTTGCGCAATTTAACATAGGCTATAGACTTGCCGGGCCCCCAAAAATGTTTACAATGAATTTACAAAATTTGTCAAAAGCCTTCTTCGTATCAGTTATTTTTATAGATGTTTTATATTATGTGATATATTTTAAACTTACATTACTATTGTGTAAACCCCTTTTCTTAAAGGACATCTACAATTTACTGTAAGAAAGTTAAGTTTTCTCAATCAGGTCAGATTGACCCGAATGCTTCATACATGGAGTAAATACGAACATTACAGCAAAGTTAACTTTAACCTAGAAAAAAGAAAAAAAACATTAACAAAAGAAATGTAAGCAGTACGCCAAGGTTGAAGAAACTCTTTCAGTAAGTTATTGTCTTTTTCCTCTTGATTGGAGGAGGATGATACAGTGGCGGCGGAATTCATTATTTTGAATCTTGGTTGAATAATTAGGCCGAGAGAACTGGCAACATCCTCATCAAACTACCACATCCTGTTAGCCTACGAATTTGCAGTTTAGAAAGATTAATATGCATCATATTCTCTAAAAGCTGAGTTGTGTGTTACAAAAATACCATTTTCTGCTTTTTTTGCTTTTTAAGAACTTCAAATAAATTTATTTAACACGTTTCTCCTGATTTTTTCTAAAGTTCTAAAAGGTTTTTTTTTGGTATTGTTTTAAGAGTCTCTCCAATATTGACCAGAGTTGAACGAAATGCATAGCTATAAGAGGGAAACAAAAACTCTTTTTTTAATGAACTAACTTATAAAAAAAAGTGGAACTTTTTTTCCAATGATTTAATTTTTTTAAAAACAAAAAGGAAATTCACTTTTTTTTTGAAAGACTAGAAATCACGAAGAGAGCTTTAGAATCCGTTTAAATAAAGAGAAATTCGAGAGAAGTTGTTAAGAACCCATCTGCTTTGGGAAATGAATTTAATAAAAGAAAAAGGGAGAGAAAAAAAATAACATCAAACTCAGAAGAAAGTAAAGCAATTAAATCTTGGTAACTTCACTTTACGGAAGAAGTTAGATTCTCTGGACTTTAATTACACACAGCAACTGCTTGGAATCGGATTTCAAAAGACAATTTTTATCATCTTACGAGGAATCAGTAAACGGTTTAGACAAAGGAAAGGTAAACTGATTTTATATATTCCAAAATAACTTATGTTGTTCAGAGTAAGTCCAAACATACTTGAATTGTGAAATTGGAGAATTAAAAGGTGATTATTTTTCAAACTTTTGGATTTTAATTCAAAGAGGGATAAATATACGCATATTAATATCTACATTTCAAGCCAGCTTATATAATCATTGAATGATTCCTTTGATCATGACACACACATGTATGCGTACAGTAATGATTTCTAAGATAATTATATAGAATTTCGGTCCTTATTAATTCGTAAATCGCTCTCGACCGGTATATATTTTGAAATTTATGATTAAATGAAGTTATTTTAGAATAATAGAAAGACCTAGAATTTACCTTGATGGCTTTGAAATTTTGATTATTGAGAAATGATTCTTTTCTCATTTTTAAATTTAAAAAAAAGGGGTATAATTTTCTTTTAATTTTGAAGATTAATTATTATCTATTTATTAGATTAAAATATTAGTACAATTGGTTTCAGAGATAATTTTTGATAAGAAATTACAAAAACAGTACACAACCTTTCGCCAATTTCTTTAAGCATCCTAATATTAAGAAATTAGAAAACAGTGATCCTTCGAGTTCATATTGACTATTTTATACATAACAAACACACTATCTTCCAATAAGTATTTGAATACAAATGACTATATCTGAGTGATCCTGATATTGTAATACCTTCTATTCTTAAATAACATGTTGAAAAAACATTGGAATCAGTTGTAAGCAAGATGGCCACGAAATTCATAGTTGTCTAACTTCTAGAAGTTAGTAATTGTCGGATGTCATAGAAACAGCCGATACAGAAGGAACATATCTTTTGAGTTAAACATTTCAAAATCGACAGGGGTTTCTGAGATTAAAAAGTAGAAGGTGAGTGGTGATTGCCAGAATGTACTTCGATTTGGTAGACCCAAGAAAAGATGAGACCGATGAGTGTGTTCCGAAGAATTTCATCACAACCTCACCAAACCGATGGTTTACATAATTCAGGAGTTACAACAAGAATCCAGTACTATGTTGTTTTGATAAAACCACTCTGAAGAAAGGACATTTGTTTGGTTTCCTTGTTGGCAGTGGACCATGTTTGTACTGCCACCCATAAAGCTTTGATTACAAAATCTAAAAGCGTTGCTTGGTCGATGTTGAAAGGCACTTCGAAATTCAACCATAAATGAGTGGAAACAGGCTATCTGGGGTTATAAATTAAGGTTCAATGTCTACCAGTCGGAATAGTGCGTATCCCTGTAGAACGCTTTTTACCAAAGTGCGTTGTACCTAAAGTAAAGTTTGCTAAAAGTAGAATTATGGTCTGGGAATGTTTCTTGTGATACCCCCTAGATCCAATTCATAGTAAACTCAACGCTTTTTGCTTGATTTATTAGAAAAAGAAACGAAAACCGTGTAATCCGTTTATAAGACTGTTAATTTAATATTTTTTCATATAATCCGTTTTATTACAAAGCCGAAAATTATCGCACTTATTTCAGGTTTAAATTTAAATAAGCAATCATTTGTGTGAAAAAACTGAAAACTCATTTGGAGATGTTTCAAATTCTTTTAGTGAAATTTTACCAGCGTTCGGTAGTCGTACGATGCCGAAAACCAGTTTGCTCGTATGCTGTAAGGCACTGATATTTTCTTCTTTCTATCTTTGATTTGCACATATTTTTTTGTTCTTATAGTGAGATTATTAGTGCTCGTGTTTTTTAAGAGACGCAGTTTGCCCGTGGTACTGAAATTCTTGTCATGCAGACTTTTCTTTGTGGTTAAGGTGGGAATTTTTTATTGAAGTCAGGAATTTAAGTTCTGTAAAATATTCGATAAAGAACAGGGATTTGCAAGACAATGCACAATTTGTTGCTTGAGAAGAAATGAAAATGGAAAGATAATCTAACCCCCCCTCACAATGTTTTATTTCTTTCTCTATTACAATATAAGACTTTTCACCGTGCTTCAAATTGTGTGTGTATGTATATAGGTGCCCACTCACACAAAATTCCGAACCGTTTGAAAAAGAAGTACGGACATTCTTCATAAGATACAAAGTGTACTTTCGAAAAACAAACATTTCTTTCCCTATTGCGATATAAGACTTTTCACCGTGCTTCAAATTGTGTGTGTATGTATATAGGTGCCCACTCACACAAAATTCCGAACCGTTTGAAAAAGAAGTACGGACATTCTTCATAAGATACAAAGTGTACTTTCGAAAAACAAACATTTCTTTCCCTATTGCAATATAAGAATTTTCACCTTGCTTCAAATTGTGTGTGTATGTATATAGGTGCCCACTCACACAAAATTCCGAACCGTTTGAAAAAGAAGTACGGACATTCTTCATAAGATACAAAGTGTACTTTCGAAAAACAAACATTTCTTTCCCTATTGCGTTATAAAAATTTTCACCGTGCTTCAAATTGTGTGTGTATGTATATAGGTGCCCACTCACACAAAATTCCGAACCGTTTGAAAAAGAAGTACGGACATTCTTCATAAGATACAAAGTGTACTTTCGAAAAACAAACATTTCTTTCCCTATTGCGATATAAGAATTTTCACCGTGCTTCAAATTGTGTGTGTATGTATATAGGTGCCCACTCACACAAAATTCCGAACCGTTTGAAAAAGAAGTACGGGCATTCTTCATAAGATACAAAGTGTACTTTCGAAAAACAAACATTTCTTTCCCTATTGCGATATAAGAATTTTCACCGTGCTTCAAATTGTGTGTGTATGTATATAGGTGCCCACTCACACAAAATTCCGAACCGTTTGAAAAAGAAGTACGGACATTCTTCATAAGATACAAAGTGTACTTTCGAAAAACAAACATTTCTTTCCCTATTGCGTTATAAAAATTTTCACCGTGCTTCAAATTGTGTGTGTATGTATATAGGTGCCCACTCACACAAAATTCCGAACCGTTTGAAAAAGAAGTACGGACATTCTTCATAAGATACAAAGTGTACTTTCGAAAAACAAACATTTCTTTCCCTATTGCGATATAAGAATTTTCACCGTGCTTCAAATTGTGTGTGTATGTATATAGGTGCCCACTCACACAAAATTCCGAACCGTTTGAAAAAGAAGTACGGACATTCTTCATAAGATACAAAGTGTACTTTCGAAAAACAAACATTTCTTTCCCTATTGCGATATAAGAATTTTCACCGTGCTTCAAATTGTGTGTGTATGTATATAGGTGCCCACTCACACAAAATTCCGAACCGTTTGAAAAAGAAGTACGGACATTCTTCATAAGATACAAAGTGTACTTTCGAAAAACAAACATTTCTTTCCCTATTGCGATATAAGAATTTTCACCGTGCTTCAAATTGTGTGTGTATGTATATAGGTGCCCACTCACACAAAATTCCGAACCGTTTGAAAAAGAAGTACGGACATTCTTCATAAGATACAAAGTGTACTTTCGAAAAACAAAAATTTCTTTCCCTATTGCAATATAAGAATTTTCACCGTGCTTCAAATTGTGTGTGTATGTATATAGGTGCCCACTCACACAAAATTCTGAACCGTTTGAAAAAGAAGTACGGACATTCTTCATAAGATACAAAGTGTACTTTCGAAAAACAAACATTTCTTTCCCTATTGCAATATAAGAATTTTCACCGTGCTTCAAATTGTGTGTGTATGTATATAGGGGCCCACTCACACAAAATTCCGAACCGTTTGAAAAAGAAGTACGGACATTCTTCATAACATACAAAGTGTACTTTCGAAAAACAAACATTTCTTTCCCTTTTGCAATATAAGAATTTTCACCGTGCTTCAAATTGTGTGTGTGTAGGTATATATGTGCCCACTCATACAAAATTCTGAACCATTTGAAAAAGAAGTACGGACATTCTTCATTAGTTCAAAGGGTACTTTCGAAAAACAAACATTTTTTTTCCCTATTGCAATATAGGAATTTTCACCGTGCTTCAAATTGTGTGTGTATGTATATAGGTGCACACTCACACAAAATTCTCAACCGTTTGAAAAAGAATTATGAACATTCTTCATAACATACAAAGTGTACTTTCGAAAAACCAACATTTAGGGGTTTTTGTGTTCCCCATATAAAATAAAAAAAATTGTGTGAGTATAAAATGGAAGATTAAAATAAAATTCTTCCATTTTTGCATTTTGTTATGTCTTATACTTAAATATGTGTAATAAAAAATGTGTCTTTTCTTGGATCATTTTGGGCCAAACAATTAACCGCTTAAGGGGTTATTTGGATTAGAGCCGAAAGAACATTTTTTTTACTATTCATTATTTTATTTTTATTGTATTATTTCAACTTAAAACTATTTTTAAAATCATAATTTTTTTTTAAATAAGACATTAAATCCATTATGAAATGTAAATCTAATAGGAAGGATCTGATTTCATTATATGTACCAAAATTCAAGTCACAAATAATCAGTCTTCTGTAATAATCATTAATTAATGTCTTAATATATAATTTCTAATTTCATTAATGTTCCACCTCTCCTTTAGGGCAAAAGGCAAAATTAGATGATCAAATGATTCAGAAATGCCTATTTTAAGTTTGGAAGGGAACCAGACATTCATCTTACAATTGCAATATGGATTTATCTCAGCCATGATTAGCTGATTATTTGGTACGAAAATTGTTACTATACAAGTCCGTTGGGTATTCATCTCAATGCGTTACAGAAAATGCCTTATTAAGAATTCTGTAACATTGAAAATGAATTTAAAACTGGTTAAGTTATTTGATTGTAACTATTTGTTATCCCATGTCTCATGTAATGAATTTGTATTATGAAGAATATTTAGTTTACCGATGAACTTTCAGACGAAAATGAAGACATTTAAGGTACGCAACTACCCTAAAATTGTGTATTTCACCAAAATTGACAAATTTTTTATGACTTTATTTTATAGTTAATCTTATTAGCTTTATAAAATATCGTTTACAATTTTCGATTGACTAGAACAAAAAGTGCAAGTGCTTCAGTAAAAGCAGATGCCATTTATTTAAGCAAGATGTGTGTCATATTTTAAAAGTTTTTTCATCGAAATAAGCTTTTTCTTAAGTACTCAAAAGGGGGCAATGATTGAAAAAAGTTTTGAAAATAAATAACTGTGAAATTCTTTGTATACGTTCTGCATAATGGTATATGTTTTAACCTTCAGATTTATCAACCGCTGATTTATTACAAAATTTAAAAGTCCCTTATTATAATCACTGTAGTTTTAAGCAATTTCATATAGTAACTAAGATAAATTGCTGTAGTTTTTGTAAAAAAAATAAAATATCTCTTATCCTAAAGGTCATTTTAAAAATGAATAACATAGCAACACATCAGAAATGAAAATTTGAAACACACAGAAAAAAGCCAGGTTTATGTTTTTCTTGTTGTTTTTTTTTGTAAAGTTTTACCCATTTTAGTAATATTTTCTTTTTCTCTTTTTAATTTTAACATATTTTTCTTACAATGTACTAAGCAAATCTAAAAACAACAAAAAAATCCCAATACCTGCATTCCTTAAAAAAAAAAAAAGCTGCTGCAAGTAGTTGGATACATAAAATGCGATAGCATTACAAGAATACAGTTTAATTGTTTTAAATGAAAAATATTAAATAATTTCAATTGCTTTACCTTTTTTATTCCCAATTGCATAATTGATGGAGAGTTAAGATACTTTTTTTTTTCAAAAATAGCGTATACATAATATAAATATTCAGTGTGATTATAAATGATGGATCCTATTTTAAAAAATCGTATTTTCAAAACGACTGCATCTATACACATGTTTTCCAATAAGTGATACAGTTCAATGATCACAGATATGTGATCGCGAGTTACTTCCTCCAAGGCTTACGGTATCATATATGTGATTGCGCGTTCCCTTGTCTGAGGCCCATGATCACATCGGTGTGATCAAAGTTTTTATGTTAATTTTTACAAGGCACTAGTTGGCGGGTTAAGTTCCTTTTTTTTTCGAATAATGTTTCAGAAAACTTTGAACTTCAGTATGTACTTTCGGCTTCGAGTTTTTTTAATTAGATCCGGGATATTTATGAATGTAAACACCTGCACATGTTTACATTTTTCCAGAGAATCGGACATTTAAAGGTTCACGATTTATAGCGCTCTGGAGTTTTGTTTATATTTTGACTAAGTAGAAAGCTTATTAGTATATAATAGTCATCAAACATTCATAAAAAATAGTTTCATTGTTTATTTTATTTTTGTATATTTTTATTTGGTTCAGATTCACAACACTAGCTTTCATTCTCAAAAATGTTTAAAAAGTAAATATTCATAAAACAAACGTGATGACGCATTTTTAACCAGAAATAATCCTTTGTTCTTACTGATTCGTTTTTAATTCAATGACTATTCAATTTTCAATTTAATGACTATTTTTCATTGGTATTGCAACATGAGTTGTCATAAATATAAGAATAGAAAACATAGCACTAATGTGATACTAAGAAACCTATAAGTATTAATTAAAAATAAAAAAATATATATATTAGCAATAATTAAAAATATTTGTATCAGTTCAAGCCTAAACAAGTCTATGTGAGAGTACATTTATCGTTTGGGATTTGCCACATAGTATTTTGTAAGTTTGGCGTCTATTTAATTTTAATCCTCATGACGAAAAGAGTTAAAAGTGTACTTTTTTTATTAAAATGAAAACATTTTCTTTAAAATTCGCAATTGTTTTTTGTTAAATATAGCGAAAATTTTTGTACTGCATATTCATATATTATCAATTTTTGGAAGATATAAATTTTAGCGTATCTGATTGCATTTAAGATATTTCATGAATTTTTGAATGGAATTAGGCTTAGCAGGGAAATTCGCCTGGTTCCGCGAGTACGTATAATCTCGAAACGCGTGAGCCTTATCATCAACTATCAACAGAACATTTAAGATCATCGTCAATAAAATGAAAACATGGCGGCAATGACACAGAAAAGTTTTTGCGAATTAGAGTATGCATGGACTTAAGTTATTTCGGTACATCGTGTATTTAGAAATTGCAACCGAAATGAAGCACCATTAAGAGTTTTCTTTGCTAGTATCATCAATTTAAGAGCCGTTAGCTTATGTAAAAAGAAAAGCCAGTTGTCGACCAAGCGTCTCAAAAGAAGCAATTCAGAGGACTAGGATTAGTTCTGTTCCGAGTCCCCCAGAGTTGCAGCCTATAAAATTGGGATGCCCCAGAAAGCGGTATGGAATATTTTACAAAAATATTAAATTTTAAGTCATTTTATTTGCAATTGATACAACAAATAATAGAGGATGGCCAGTAAGCCTTTGTACAGTAATACGAATCACTGATAGCGGCAGTTGACTTAAGGCATCCGACTGGTTGCGACACCTTGTTTTTTTTTTAAAAAATGGAGATATGTGGATTTTTTGTTGTTTTTAGATTTTTTGAGCACATTTTAAGAAAAATATGCTAAAATTAAGAAGAGAAAAAGAAACTATTATAACTAAAATGGCGAAAAATGGGGGAAAATATACAAAAAATAACATCAACGCGGCCCATTCAGCACCAAAAGTTTGTGAACAAATTTTCAATTTTTCAATTCTGATGTGATGCTATGTTATTCATTTTTGAAATGATCATCAGAATAAGAGATATTTTAATTATTACAAAAACTAGATCACTTTATCTTAGTTATTATATGAAATTGCTTAAAAAAACAGTGATTATATTAACATAAGGGACTGTAAATTTTGTAATAAAGCAGTGATTGATAAATATGAAGGTTAAAACACTTCTACTATTATACAGAACATACAAAAAAAATTTCAGGTAATTATTTTTTAAGCTTTTTCGGCAGTCGCTGGCCCCGTTCGAGCATTTTTAAAAGAACTCGTTTCTAATATAGCACGTTTTAAAGTATGACATCTTGCTTAATGTCTAACGGCATCTACTTTTACTAAAACACGTATTTTTTTTCTAGTGAACGGAAAATAATGATCTTGGTATTTTTTTAAAGCTAATAAAAAGGCATATACACTAACACAATATAAAAAGTTTTTGATTTTGGGTGAAATTTATAATTTTGGTGTAGTCTGATACCTAAAACGTGTGACTTGAGGCTTTGCCCATATGAAGCTCAACTTCATCCAAATCCTTTCCTTATAAAGTTGGAATTTCTTCTTCAAAAATTGGTTCTAAAATATTCTTCCGATAGTAGAGTGAATTAGATTTAATTTTACGTGAGACTTTTAAAATTTTTAATTTGCCATAGCTAGAAAATCCTAAAACTATCATGAATCCCTTTGGGAACTTTACTGTAAACTGACGAAGGTATTTTGTACGTCATTCCAGTCAGTTGAGTAATAGAATATCAATCTTTTTTTATTAAAATCTCTTAAATAGACCCCTGCATCTTTGAGTGTACCACAAATTTTCGTTTTTCAACATTTAGATGTTTTTTTTACATAATTTTTTTCAATTTGCCTTTTTCCCAGCAATATGTTTTAAAAAAGGAGGCGAACTTTAGATTTAAGCGTTTTTTTTTATTATTTTAAAGCTTTATGAATGATTTTAATTACAGATCTGGGAGATATTCCTAGTTTCGATGCAATGAATCTTTTTCTTTTAAGATCAGAGTCTTCCCTTTTTCTTGATAGTTGTCTGGGTTTGAACATTCTTAGGATGGAATTTAATGGTCATGTTTTCATTTTTACTTTGATCTAGACTTTTTTACCTTTAAAATTTAATATATAATACATATTTTGTTTTGTTAAAATGAAATATCCATGATTTTTCTCCCTACTTATAATTTCTTGATACAAATATTTCTTGTCGGAAAGTGTAGTTACGTAAACTTTGAGCCATATGAAAATTTTAAGGGTCCATTTTTAAAATAAATCTCCTAATTTACATTCTAATCAATATAAAGCATTAACAGACAATTATTCTGAAATTGTCAAAGTTTCACCTCAAATTGCAAATGAGAAAATGGATTCTAAAACCATTTCCATATTGGGCGAAAAACCCTCTTTAGAACAAGTTCATTGCTGATTTTAAATTCAATAGAGAAAACGTTATTACATTTATTGTGAGACCGTCATTAATTTACCCCATTTAGACGAAAAATTGGATCACAATATCCATTAATTTACAAATTCCGAACAATTTATTCGAATAAACAACAAATAAAATAAAACTCGAAACTCAGTAAAACGCATCCTATATTCATAAAGAAACATTATGGTCTAGCAGGACTGTCAGAAACCATGCAAAAAAGAATCAAGAAATCAGAAAAGTTATGTGCCTAATGAAATTTAAAAATATTCGTTCAATAGCATAAATAACTAAATCTTCAATTATGCTCACATTCTTCTAATTTTGTTCCTATTTCTTTTCAATCAAATAAACAAGTATGAATATTTAAACTTAAAGTATTGAAAATCATTCAATTCACTAACGAGAATGTGTCTGAACAATTTTTCAATTCGATTCTAGAATGAGAAAAGTCAAGATTTCAAAGAAGTAAAAAAATCTTCGAAGAATTATTATCATTTCGTCATTTTGAGACTGGCACTTAAAATTCTTCACTAATTATTGAGAACTTCAGCTGCAGAGATTAATTATGAAGATTAGTTCGTCGAAAATATCGTCTATCTTGAAATGAGTGAAAAAAAAAGAAAAAGAAAATTCGAAATATATATTCTTTCAATGTCACGGAAAATATTCACTAATTATTCTTTATTTCTTTTTGTAAGAGTTCTAAAGTAATTCGTTGAAATGTGTGAAGGCTTTTCATTTACAGTAGCATTAATTGGAACATCTGGATACGTTTTTCCTTGTTCCTTCAAATAAATAAAATATATAATAAAAATAATATTTAAAATATTTTTTACTTAAAAATCGTTAAGATAAAGAGAAGAACTGTCATTGTGTTGGAGGAGTAACAATTTCAATTGGAGATTGTTATCCATTTTATTTCTTTCAATGTAAATACATTTTACTGAATGTTCGAAAAATTTAAGCTACAAAATTGTAATAATTTATGCTGAAACGTTGTGACAGGTCCTATCAGCGCCTTTGACTAATCCTCTGGGAAAAAATATTTCGAAACTTATGTTTGTGTCTTAAGGTATCCGACTACCCTAAAACTGTGAATTTTTCCAAAAATTGACAATTTTTTTATGATTTTATTTTATGGGCCATCTTATTAGGTTTATAAAAATACCAAGTTTATCATTTTCCGTTTACTAGAACAAAAACTACAAGTGTTTTGATAAAAGCAGATGCCATTACTTTAGGCAAGATGTCATACTTTAGAGCATGTTTTACTGGAAATGTGATTTTTTGAAAATAATCAAACGGGATCAGCGATTGCTATTTTTTTCTGTAAGTTCTATATAATATTAGAATTGTTTTAACCTTCAGATTTATCAATCACTATTTTATGACAAAATTTACAGTCCCTTATGTGAATATAATCACTGTCTTTTTAAGCATTTTCATATAGTAACCGAGATAAAGTGCTCTAGTTTTTGTAAAAAAGAAAATATCTCTTATCCTGAAGGAAATTTCAAAATTGAATTCTATAGCAACACATTAGATTGAAAAAATGAAAATTTGTTCATAAACCTTTGGTGTGGAAAACCGGTCACGTTTACGCTATTTTTTGTCAATTTTTACCTATTTTTTCCCATTTTAGTAATAATAATTTCTTTTTCTCTTCTTAATTTTAGCACATTTTTCTTAAAATGCACTAAGCAAATCTAAAAATAACAAAAAAATCCCCATATCTCCTTTTTTTTAAAAAAAAAAGGTTGTCGCAACCAGTCAGATACCTTAAACAGTATTCCCAAAGAAACCGTGATTTATGCTAGTTTGAGTGCTATTTAAATTTAAGAGAAGTGAAGGAGATCTGGAAGTTCAACGGGAATCTCTTTCAGTGAGATCATCAAAGCTACTTTTACCACTTCCAGCGTCCTATGCTGAGTTTCTTTCAGGTTTCTGAAACAAATTCTGTTCCAGATTGGGGCTGTCCGGAGTTGGAGTAATGTTTCTACAACCAATTTTGGCCATAAACTAAGGGAAAATTAGTGTAGTGTGGCATGAAATGTTGTCATGCTTTGACACCCTTTTCGCGCACTGTCTTCATTTTGAAGATCCATCCCTTAAAATACGATGAATGATTGTTTTGTGTTTTCCTCTCTCCTATGCACACATCTGAACCCTGAAATGTCGGTCATTGCCCATTACTTGACACACTTTTACACCGAGTCGTCCGACGATGACCGCTCAACGGGCGTATCGAGCGGTCTTCGTCGTTGAAGATCCCTTTTCCCGGAACCTATTGTGTCACATGAAAGTTTGTCTTTGTTTCACCGCCCTGTCTTTTTTGGATTTCCGAAGCATTTCTAGCGTCTCTGTCCCTTTTCCATCCAATGGCACAAAAAAAAATACTTGATTGCCTAACGCTGCAGCAAAAACTAGTCCCTTTGTGGCTTGATGAGGGTGCAGTAGATAAGAAAAAAAGATCGTGACTTAAATGATCGTGAAGATCGTGACTTAACCACAACAATTCGGTATCGTTGTGTAGTTTAGGTCCCCCACCATCTACTCCGCGTCAGAAACTCTGAAACGAACCAAATTCCCTTCTACCCTGTGACCCAGCTAAAGGTGTGGAAGGAAGTAAAGGATCATTCCACATGATGAATTCCAATTATTTTATTTATCACTTCAATCGACTCAAACTCAAATCAATTTAACACTATAAATAAGTTAATCCAATCAAGCAACAGATGGAAGAGACGAGAGTCGCGTTTGGGGAAAATACATTAAATAAAGTTATTTTTATATATTAAAGATTATTCCTTAATATTACTTCACACGGTATATATGTAATTAATGTTCGCTTAGCGACTTTAACACTTTAAATACCAACGTAATATGAAGTTGACAGTACCTGACTTTAGGCAGATTTCTAATCAATTGAAGTTTCTTACTCTTCCTCACTATAATTCTTTACAAGATCTTTTAAACCACTGTGGTAATCTTCATCTTGTAACTATCTTGTCATCTCTAGTTAACTAAACTTCTAACCTTCTAACTTTCCATTAACTATTCTCTTCACTTCTAATTCACTAACTCCATGAACTCGCGAAATTGGAACATATATAATAAACTTAATTTGCATATCACGTTTCCTTTTTTTAGGAGAAGATTGGAGAATTGTGCTGGTCCAAAGAATACCCAAGAGGACTGTTAATAGAAAAGGTTGCGTATATAAACCCGTCACAACTCCACCCTGCCAGCCAGCGTTGCCAACTACAAAAAATCCTTCAGTGAACTTTTGAGACATTGTAATTAGCATTCGAAAGAAAATTAATATTTGGCACACAGATACACATAGAAATATCCGGCATTAGTCCCAAAATGTTAAATAACATCAGTGATTAATTCATTTAAACCAATGTTCCGTCTTCTACTTTCATTTTCCTACCTTAATTGTCTCCTGGTAAATTAAAATTTAGGCAGAAAACAATTATCTCATAATAATAAAGGCTTCGGCATAACATAAAGCAAAAAAAAAAAAAAACTGTTATCGTCTGTTGATATCATATGATACAAAATACTTCGAAAAGTAAAAATAAACAAGGTTATTTTTCTATCAAATCCTCAGGTTAGCTTAGTGTTTTTTCCCCATCCCCTTTATTTTAACGATTTTTATAATTGAAATGGTACCTTGATTAATTAAGTATACAATCTCACGCGTCAGTTCCCCTTGCATATGGGTTTTTAATTAAGAATTTAATCAGGAAAGAAGTAATTTTGCTTTTAGTATTAAAATTAGATTTTCTGAATACAAAATGATCTCCGAAAATTCGATGTTTAGTTAATTATAACATGTCTTTGAACAATTATTTTCACATCGGAAGAATATATAAAGAGTATACGTAAAAATGGAATAAATTTTAACCAGGCTTGGGTATTACTCTGTTTCTTATATTATTGAACCTTCAAAACAAAATAGAAATGACAGTTTTGCTTAGAGAAAAACTAGTAGAAGTTGAAGATACTGCCATCAAAAAGTTACATTTGTCATTAAAAACATAAAAGAGAATCACCTATTTTCAAGCTCTTATCCCATATAAAAATTAATTGTTCCGAGGAAATTAAATTATAAAAAGTATTTTAATTAATACATCATTTAATTTTCTAAAAACAAATTTCATTGTAGAGTTTCTGATTGATCATTATAAAGTTAGGGTAAAATTAAATTTTTAGAAGCTCAAAGGTAGTATCAAATAGAGTCTTAGGAATTTGTTAAAACAGTGTTTCTCAAACTGTGGGGCGCACCCTCCTAAGGTTTGGTATATCTCTACGATGGGGTCGCGAGTATTTTGAAAAGTCGGAAACAAAAGATTATTTAAGAAAATCATTAACTCATGAAAAAATAAACTAACAAAACACATTACATAATAAAAAATAAAATACTTATTTACCCTGAAGTAATACACTAATAAATGTATCAGTACTGTACAGTGTATTTCATAATTAGTTTAGCAGTACTAAGTCAAGAACAAGTTTAAAAATTACCAGCCACTCCATTGGCTTGTCATATAAAAATGATATCCAAAAATTAATATTTATCTTGATAATTTGTACGGTTTATACTTAATCCCTTAACTGCCGGTTAAAAATTACGCAAATCGTTCACCAATGCCACAGTTTTCCTCATACGAGTGCGTATGTGATGTAGGGGTGGGTGGGTGGAGAAAAGGAATAAATAAGCAAATCCAATGAAATAAGTAAATTCTTCACAAACACTGTCAAGGTCCTTTTATTGCATTCCATAGTATTCGTAATAATTTTATGGATGGCAGTGCACAGAAAAGATAGTTCTTTGGAAAGACGTATATATACGTCCTTGGCATTTATCGTCTCTAAGTGTGGGAGGAAACATATCATCACCAACAAATATACTTATTCAAGACTGACAAACACTTAAACAATCACAAGTTTAACTATAAGTAGAAACCTAGGAATGATTCCGTAATACGTCGATTAATCCTAATACTCAATTCTGATACTCAAATCTAAGTAATCTCGGTTACCAGAAATAGACAAGGTGACGATCCCTAACTAACCTCAGGTCGGTATTGAGTCTAATATCTTCGATTGTCAATCTAACCATTTACTCTTATAATTTATATCTATCAAACGCGCGCTAAGTTCGTGAAGTAATTCACCGACGTTATACTTACGTGACGGCTTGGCAACTCCTTCTCCTGTACATTTACAAAATCTAGACTTTAAGTAGTCGAACTAATTCACATATAACTATCTCGTGTTTTTCCTGAAAAGGCTGTGAAGTAGTATAAATGCTAGCCCCAAAGTTTCCCAAGAGGATTAGTACTGAAATTTCGCGAATAGCCCCGTCACAATCTATATATTATGGTGAGTTAACGAATTAATTCTGGGTTCCGGACACCTGTCACTAAATGAAGTTTTTTGGTGACCGATTTTATTTGCCAAAAGAAATTGACATCGCCAACCCTTATACTACACTTTAACAAAAACAACAACAACAACAAAACAAAACAAAAAACAAGCGAAAATGTTTTTAACTCAAAACTAAAAGGGCATTACCAACTCGAGCTCGATGGATATCGACTTCAGCCGAGTAAATCCGATTCGGTGCAACTAAGCCTAGCGTTACGCTTAAATCACATTCATTCTTCAGCAAAAACAGGCTTAAAGAAATTATCACTTACAAAATCCAAGCTGCAACAAAAACCAGTTTAATAGGAACATCACAAACATGCTATCGGATACAGTATACTTTTAAAAAAAGTTTGATTCTATTTTTTTTCCTTGGATTTAAAAACTAAAATTTTTCCTGTTTTGAGATCACGTGACATTTTACGAAAAATTTGAGTTT
Source organism: Trichonephila clavata (assembly GCA_019973975.1). Classification (NCBI taxonomy): domain Eukaryota; kingdom Metazoa; phylum Arthropoda; class Arachnida; order Araneae; family Nephilidae; genus Trichonephila; species Trichonephila clavata. The sequence continues at coordinate 19,378 of BMAO01038988.1, read as the reverse complement.
TAAATATAATTCAAAAAATAAATTAGATTTTCATAGTCCAATTCATTGCTTGTAGCATAGTTAAAACATGATACGTGCCAATGCGTATTTCTTTTCTTCCTAAACTACTTCGTTGAATAAAAGAAAAAATTAAAATTAAAATCAATGAAAATATTAATATTACTATAGTATTTCACAAGTATTTAAATAGGGTGAAGGGATTTTTTTTTATTCTTTGGCAATGTTTTTGGATTATACTCTTTCAATTAACATTTTTTTAGTATTTAATTTATTTAAAATTCATTATTCCACTACTAATTTATTAGTTTATCAGGTTAACTTTTTGTACTCTTGCTTTTTCAATTCCTACTTTTAGCTCATATTCTCTTATATAGATCTCTATATATATTCTTATATAGTTCAAAATTTTCAAACGTTAACAAAATACTTCCTATTCATCCAATCAAGTTCAAATAAATTTTTTTAAACTTGAAGTGGATGACACTATAGATGTCATTATAGTTTTTTTCAAATATTAGTTCATTAAATACCGGCTAGTTAATTAAATTAATTCAATTACCGGTTTTCGATGCCATTTTAGATTCGTCTCCATTATTGCAACAATGTAACTGCTGAAAGAATGACAAATTTTGGCGTCAAAAACACTGTTTTTCAGCCAAACTAGACAAACCCGGGTGTGCATTGTTACAGCGATGCAGACAAACCATGCTCTTTTTTCAATTCCTACTATTAGTTCACTATTTCCCTATTATATAGTTCAAATATTCTGTCGTTAATAAAATACTTTTTATTCCTCGATTCAAAGGAATTGCCTTAATTTTTTTTAATTATTATTTGTAATACTATTTATACACTTGCTTACTTATTTTTTCTATTTCCTTCCTTTCTTCTTTTATTTAGTTCATTTTTCTCTTAAGGGGACTTGTTACGATTTACGTAAAATCCCGTGTAAAAGGCGCACTATATTGCTGCATTTTTAATTTAAAGAAATATTCACTGTAAAACAAGCACCCCCTTTTTTACCAAGAAACCAGAAATATACGGGCTTATTGTTATTCATTCGAGGCATTATTCCAAGCTTTAGGAAAAAATAGTATATTTCTATAACTCCAACCCTTTAAGTTCCTTAGGGAATGTAATTTTTTAAAAATAAATTGCTTTTCGATGTATGCAAAAGTCTAGTTTTTGTCTATACACATCTTAATTTTTTTTATTTTAAAGACTGTCCTTTTTAAAACCAGCGAATAATACGCACCCGTTTATTTTGAGTTCATTTTTTGTGTTAAAAATGGTTGTTATATGTTTGTTTTTAGGGTATACAAAAATCTTTGAATTAAAGGTTTTCAGTTGTTGTTTTTTTGCCCTCCTATATATATGCAATATGTAAAACAGTTTTGGGTCTCAAGTACCACAAAAAGCTAACCTTTTTATTTTTGAAGAAACATTTTTAAATTCTCGAGGTGATTTTAAAATATAAAACATCCTACAATAATTGAGAAACACACATGATGTTTCATTCACAAGTACGTTAACTATACATAATTAGAAATGGTATGGGTTTAGAAACAACATGACTGATATTCGAGAAATTCTTTTCTATATGAATACTTATTGAAATTTCGCTAAAAAAGTTTCCTTTTTCATTCAATTAGTTTTTTTTTAAATAGGCATTTCTTTGAATTAAAAATGCCTGCCAACTTTTGTTATATTTGGCACATTAGAAAAAAGCCTTAGTATTTTAAATGAAGAAAAACTAGCTATTTTTCTTTCTATGATAAATCAGCTTCAAGTTTTTACTTGCCGTTGGAATGTGAATAAAAGCGAACGTGAAAGTGATCATAACTCTCGATTGTTTAAACTTAGAACTTTTAAATTTTGTTACAATAAGAAAATGTGTAAAGAATACTTTAGGCTAAGAAAATTATGTTTTATTTTTTGCACAGTCAATTGAATCGTATTCTTTCCCATGAAATGCTTCTTTTTAATGCAGTGTTATATTTTTATTTATATTTTTTTTTCTAAAAATACTGCATGAAACATCAATTTTTTTACCCTCACATATTTTGATCTTACTAATTTCTAAGCAAATAAATGAAGATGAAACTTATTTAACGCTATAAATTAAGCCGCGTATAGTTTATTTAGTAAAATAAGTGAAAGATACGTTTACTTCTCTTTACACAGCGTTTTTCAAACAGTGGGGCACGCTTCTATGGGGGACGTGATATTCTTACAAGGGAGAAAGGGGGTGAGGATATCGAAAAGTAAAAAAAAAAAAGATTTAAAAAATTACAAATTTACAGAAAGGAACAAAACAAAATACATTCTGACGTAAGAAAAGTAAAATACACATTTACACTGGTAAATATACTTATAAATGCATTAGTAGTGCACAATTTAATTGATAATTAATTTATTGATACTAAGTTAAGTAAGATTAATACTTAATAGACACAACCATGGGCTTGTTATATACAAAATTTAACTCTTATCTTGATAGTTTGAACGGTTTCTAATTAAAATTGCACTGTAGCTTTAGCATCAAATGCATTATTATTGAATTCAATACATTGTTATTGTATGAAGGGGTGCACAATAAAAATTATGATTAAAAATTGGGCCGCAAGCATTGAAAGTCTTACAAGCACAGTCTTAATAGTTTAACTGGTTTGCCCGTAAACAGTACGGGCTACGGAAATCTCGCTACAACTTTTCTCCATACGCTGTATGAGAACTGATACATTCTTCGTTCTATATTAGACTTGCACATATTTTTAATTCTTACAGGGGGGTTATTAGTGCTATTATAAGTGATGCAGTTTGTCCATGGTACTGAAATGCTTCTTTTCCAGGATTTTCCTTGGGGTGTAGGAGCAAATTTTTGGTATTGATGGAAGCAACTGAGTTTTTTAAAAATATTCGATAAAGAACAAGGATTGGTAATGTCATACGCAATTTGTTGCTTGAGAAAAAAACTGGAAAGATAACCCAAAAAAATCGGTATTATCTCAGACACCATTGCAATGTGTGTGTGTGTAAGACTCTGTATCACACCAGTCTTCCAAATGAGTCTGCATATATACTTGTATGTGTACACATACACAAAATCCTCAACCATTTGAAAAAGAAGTACGAGCATGAAAGCTTTTTGTAAGTATGAGAGGAATTATATTTTAAGATATTTTAAACATTCTTCATTACTTGCAGAGATTCCTTATTAAAAGCCAAAATTAAAAGTTTTTGTGTTTCACAATTATAAAATAAGAAATTGTGTGAAAACTTTAAAATTCTTTCTTTTTCGCATCCTGTTAAATATTACATCTAGGTATATGCAATAAAAATGGCCTTTTTTTGGAACATTTTGGGCAAAAAAATTGACCGCTTAAGCCGATAAATGCTTTTCATGGAACATAATAAATCTAATGCCGTCAATTTTAAGATGCTCAATATTAAGGGAACCAGGAACCATCCTATACTTTCAAAAAATCGATTTTTCAATTTTAGTTCTAAAAAATAGTGCATATTGTTCTGAACCTAAAAATGTATAATACTTATATGTCTGTTGATAAAATAGCTCTAAAATATTAAAAATGTAAACAAATGACCACGTACCTTTTAACCCTTAGTTTTTTCACTTTTTCTCTCTCTCAAAAGCATATTTTTTTGCATTTAGGTACATTTTTTTTAAAAAAAACTATTGCACTATAAGATTTCAGATTTTTTATACTTCTATACACGATGCCTATGCATATAGCGAACCTAATTTTTTTCTATTAAAATAGAGCTTAAATTTTTAAAAATGGTTTTATGCATAAAAAAAAGCAGAAAAATATAAATTTTCCAAATTTTAAAGTTTCATAATTTTTTTAAAGAAATTATACTAAATTTTCACTAAAAAAATAGGTTCACTCACTGTCTTTTGTGTGTTGTTTTATATATGTATTAAAAATATTTTGAATAATAAAAAGATATTTTTTTACAAAATGGTACATAAACATAAGTATGTGTTATGAGTTCTCAAAAATTATGTATTACACATATTAAGTAGGGGAAAAAAAGCTTTTGAACTAAAAAAATATTTTTGTAGTTCTACAGAACAATTAAATTATCTTTATTAAGAACGTAAAATATCTAAGCTCTATTGAAAATTTTAAAAGATATATGTCTCATAAACAATGGATCTTAATTTTGGCATTTTACACTTCCGAGCATGTCCTGGTTCCCTTAAACGAAACACTTAATGGTAAATTGTTTTTATGAAATCCTTTCAAATTTTAACGTAAATTGATCGTGATCCATCATTAAAATGCCCTTAAAACTTTCAATTCAGGTAATCAGTGGATATTATGTATCGTATAATATTCGTTTGTTATTAATATTCGAAGATTTTCGTCATATCTGATGGAATTCGTTTCATGGTAATCGGAATATATTATGTTTTATCATCGCAAAATGTAATGTGATAGTTCTTTCTTAGAAATTTTGAGATGGAAGCATCAGATGAAAAGAATTTTAGATTTAGGAGAGTTTGGAAGAGAATATTTTATCTAGGTTGAATTTTAAATTACCTCAAAGTTCTTGCTGTAATGTAAGTATTATGCAAATAGCAGTCTAAATTTCGAAAATGGTTACATAAAAAGCGCACGTGAAACAATCTTGCATGGAAAAGATTTTTAATGATTTTTTTTTACTATTATTATAAAAAAGGTTTACAATTTCAAGTGGAATGATTGAAAAATAGAATAACATCTTAGCTATTTCATTATGTTCTATAAAAAAACATATGCACACATTATTTTTACAAAGTATTTAAATAGATAAATTTTTTAAAGGAATTTGTAACTGTGCCCAAAGAAATAAGTGGGTTTTACAAGTCTTTTTAATAGGAAATTGATTAAAGTTGTTTATTTAATTAATCTACAGATAAGTAAAAGGAAAGATTATAATAATTGTAGCTGCAGTAGCGTTATTTTGCATTGTGCTTGTAGATTAAATTATTTGCATTCAAATTTAATTTCTTTTCAAAAATCAAAATTAAGCTAAAATAATAAAAATAATTAAGAAATTATTCATCGGGAAATTTTCGAATTTACAAATATGTGTGGATGTAAAAGAATTTTTTAAAATATTGTATTCTAAAATTAATAGTTAAAGTAGAATTATGGTTTTTATTCATTGTAAGAACGTGCTCCAAAATTTGAAGAAAATCTGATTTTTCCTGGTTGTTTTCAATTACTACTGTGAATATTGTGCTTACCTCTACCTGTCCGAAAGTAATATCAGATCAAGGTCTACGAAATTTAACGTTGCAAGGGGATAGATGTAGGATTGTGGTTATCAGTATCTTTGAGCACCATGCAGGTGACAGTGCGATTTGGCTCGGTTCAAAACCAATTTTGAGGAAAAACACTTTGGGGAGAGGCCAGTGGCCTACCACTTCTTTTCCTCTTCTACCAGCCTCATGAAAGGACTTTCGAGTAGTCAGCTATTTAGAGTACATCCATATTGCAAAGGTACTGTTCATTTAGAAATATACATGCCTTCTCCGGTATTCGAACCCAGTCCCAACGACACAGCAGTTAGAACCCCTAACGTCACTAACCACTGTGCAGGAGAAGCGCCTAACTACTTAATGGCGTAGTTTCGCTTCTGCATGCTGTAATTAAATTAGGAACACGATACTGAAGTATATCTATTCATAATATGGGTACATGAAGAATGACATTAGAACAAAGTGATCAAAGGATTAACTCATCTGTAAACGAGAATGAAACTATATATTTACCTTTTTTTAAAGGCCGACTTACAACTTTGCCACATAGAAGTTATCAAATATAAATTTGAAAAAGTTAACAGTGTTACTTGTTTGGGAACTTAGATAAATAAGAAAAATAAGCTGGCCCCAGAAATTTATAAAAGATTCATTTTTACATATAGATGTTTTTATATGCCATAAGGAATTTATTTAAAATCCAGTTTTCTCAAATTAAGAACTAAATTGCTTCTTTACAAAAATCTTGTAAGTTCTGTCCTGACTTATGCATCAGACATGGCCATTGACTTAACGTGATGATTAATCTTTGGGAAATTTTGAGAGAAAGATCTTACGCTGCATTCTTGGTGGGATCCAAGTGAATGGATCACGGAGAAGAAGATCTAACATAGAACTCTACAAAGTTTACAAACAACCTGATATTGTAAAATGTGTCAAATTACATAAACTTAAATGGGCTGGTCATCTGGCTAGAATGAATGAAGATCGTTGCTGATAGAAAATCTTTCCCCAAAGCCCATTGGAAATAGAGCTTGGTATAAACCCCGTTCACAGGGATCGACTGTGTTGAAAACGAACTAGGTATTTTGGGGGTCAAAAACTGAAAAACAGTTGCCAAAAGTAGAGATGCCTGGAGAAAACTTCTGGAGAAGGTCAAGGCCCAACCAGGGCTGCGAACCAGTAAAAAAGAAGAAAGCAAATACAAATAAACTTCCGTATTGTACATTTTCTCTTTATTATTTTTATTTTCCCCATCGTCAATATACAATGGAACAAACTTTAGAAAGCAACTCAAAATTGTACAGATAAGCGATCCAGCTTTCTAATTTCATACAGAACTTCCGACTTTTCAGTTTGTGATTGTTTAATTTTATAGTCGCCCAATGCAATGCTTTTAAACGGAAGCAAAATTGTAATTATTCAAACAAAATATACTTAAATATACAATGAGATACGGCTGATAAACAGAAATCAACTTCTGTTCTAATAAATAAAAGGAAAAAAATAAATATTGGAAGGATGAAAATTAGGATTAATTGGGGTTAAGAGACACAAAATGGCAAAATGTTGATTCATAACTAAATAATTCTCAAACCTAGAAATAACCCCCCTCCCCCCCAAAAGAAATTTAACTTTCAAATCTAAATAACCTTCATTTTGATGTGTGGTTGACACCAAAATTTGGTGAACTTTTACGTGAGTGATTATTAACATCGTGATATAAAACAATGCAAGGGATATTGAAGATGACCCTTGTAATTTTGAGCAGTACTCAAGAGAGGGAGGACTTCGAAATTCAACAGATTTAACCTACATCAGCCCTTTTAAAGGTAGGTATCGGTGACGATAAGACTTGAATTTATGACGCGCCGTCACGTATACGTGGCCACGAGAAACCGTTAAGGCTGTGCTCTTAACCACTTGTCTGATTATCCTGAGTTATCTGGGTTCGTATATAATGAAGTTAATTATTATCCCGATGAAAATCGGGTGAAGCAGAATTTGTCAGTATGATTTGTTTTATAATGGTTTTACTTGGTCTGGAGTAAATGAAAGGAAATATTCAATTGTGTTTGGCAGTGTGCTAAGTTTTGTTGGTTTCGTGAATCTTTTGGCGGGACAGGTCACGTGTTTTCTCTATAGTGTACACGTCGGCTTGTGGATTAGTAATGCCTAAAGAAGGATAGTTCCATTGAAAAAAAAGTAAAATAATGGCGATGATGCAAGATAGCGAAAGCCATGATTTTTTCAGAGAGTGATTACGGTGGACATTGAAAATAGTGGAAGTGATTCTTCTGTATGTAGCCTACATTTTGTATTGTAAATCAGGAGGTTTATGATCAGCTGAATAATTTAGAATGGTACTGATTGAAAAAAATAATATTAGAAAATCATCGTGACGAAATTTTTGCCACATCAGGAAGACCCAGCATTAGTCCTTCACCACTCACGTTAACCTCTGGGCATTTTCCAGATATTAGTCCTGCTACTGTAAAAAAATATAATCCATTTAGACAGTGTATTCTGTGCTCCCGTAAAGAGGTAATCCAGTAAGCAAAGATACCAGATACTAGTGTACAGAATGTCAGGTATCACTTTGTGCTGTTCCTTGCTTTAAAAATTATCATGCAAAGATTAATATTTAACTTTTTTTCCCCCATTTGCTGAGGTAACTCGGGATAGTAAACCAATGTTAAAACTAAATGCTTTTACACCTATAAAAATTAAAAATTCTGCTTTAAACTTGCATATTTTTTTTGTTTCCTTGTATTTAATAATAAAATAAAATAATGTAATAATTTTTTTCCACTTTTTTCAAAAAAATATGTAGTGGAAGCGGTTAGACCACTGCACACAGCTCGTAAAATCTTTGTTTAGTCCACACATTTGACGACGGGAAAAATAAATGGTAATAACTTGCGCCAATGTTTCGTTTTTCATTTTTGGATTTATGTTCGAGAGAGAGATATGATGCCAATAATTCACAAATGAAACTGTGAACTTAAAATAGGATCCAACGAAGACAATCTTTCATTTTGCATGTAAATGAATGTCTTCTTAAAAAGGAAATAATGACTTTATGTGTTTGCTAGAAATATTTGATCTTACTAACTTATCTATAAATTCTACTCCCTGAAACACGCAAATGTATTGAATATGATGGTTATTTGCTTTATTGTTGAAACGAATCTCCTTCTTACAATTATGTTTCAATTTGTAAGTCTCTTTACACTACGATGCTCAAACATGACATACATATCAAGAAAAGTTGATGATGTAGCCACAACAATGAAGGATCATGAAGAGAGAGAGAGAGAGAGCTAGAACCATGAAGGATGATGTAGAGAGAGAGAGAGCTACAGCCACATGAAATATGATGTAGTGAGAGAGAGAGAGCTACTACACACACACAACCATGAAGGATGATGTAGAGAAAGAGCTACAAACATGAAGGATGATGTAGAGAAAGGGCTACAAACATGAAGGATGATGTAACTACAACCATAATGTATGATGAGCTCTTTACACTACGATGCTCAAACATGACATACATATCAAGAAAGGTTGATGATGTAGCCACAACCATGAAGGATGATGAAGAGAAGGAGAGAGCTAGAACCATGAAGGATGATGTAGAGAGAGAGAGAGCTACAGCCACATGAAATATGATGTAGTGAGAGTGAGAGCTACTACACACACACAACCATGAAGGATGATGTAGAGAAAGAGCTACAAACATGAAGGATGATGTAGAGAATGGACTACAAACATGAAGGATGATGTAGAGAATGGGCTACAAACATGAAGGATGATGTAGAGAAAGAGCTACAAACATGAAGGATGATGTAGAGAAAGAGCTACAAACATGAAGGATGATGTAACTACAACCATAATGTATGATGAGCTATAACCATGGTAAAGAAAAATGCCATGCTAATGAGTGTTGGGATGAATACAGATTATATTGAAAACATTGAAGTAGGTTTAACACACACTGGGTAATGAATTAGATTATCAAGATCAGTATTTTATTGAACCACCTTCTGCAGAAATATTTGCTAAGATTCTCTTGGGAATTTAGTTTACATGCTTTTGGAATACGTTTTCGTCCGGAAAAAGTCATTTATTGACTATGCCGCTTTTTAGATCTTGCAAATTGGATGGAATAGGAGAGCTGCCGGATGTGCTTTTCCACCTTTTCTCACGCATATTCTATAAGTTAAACATACGGGCTATGCTGTGGCCATGGAAGGTGTTGGAAATCAGACTGATGTTCAGTGAACCAGTTTTAAACATTTCTGGTTCGATGTATATTTGCATTAGCGTCCATAAAGTATCTGTCATCATCAGGATAAGAATACATCAAACTTGATCTTTCAGTATATCTAGGTATCTCATGGCTGTTTGTGTACCCTCGAGTAACACCAGAGCACCACTTTCATGTCAGCAGAACATGCCTTATATCGTAATACTCCCCCCCCCCTTTCCAGACTCTTGCACAGGGCGAGTGAGTCAAGATTGATTCATTGCTTCGTGGAGCTCTTGCTAAATTTGACGTCTTTCATAAGTGCAAAATAAAGTGTTGCGTTATTCATCTGACCCGTTACCAGTTTCCAATATTCAGATCTTCAGTTTCTTTCTTTCCGTCACCACTGCAAATGAATATTAGCATTTAAGGCAGAAATTATTGGTTTTCTGGCAGGCATCCCCAACAATGTATTCCAATCCTCTGCAATTCTGTTCAAACTGAAATCTGTTGGGGAGAGCCTTTGTTGATGATTTGTGTCAGTTGAAGCAAAGCAGAGTTCCTGTTCTGTCGTACAATTTGTCGGAGACAACGGCGGTCGCACTCTTGGAGATATGTGTTTAAACCGTAGTTACGTCATCTAGAGAAGGACTGTGGGATCTGATTCTAACTTTTGATAACCTTTGATATGGCTGCTACTGAGAAAACAGTTAGATTTACTGTTTTCCAAATTGAGGCCCCTGCTAAACGGGCACCAACTAAAAGCCACATTTCAAATGGGTAAAGATCCATTTTTTCACATTTTACTTCATTCATCGTGAAAAGCACTTCTACGCCTAACTTGTATTAGCATTCTAACCACGTGTAAAACACGTCGTAAAAAATAAATTTGCATACTTTATCCTTAGCACGAATTCAAATGCAAATCTAAGAGGTTTCTAATTCATCGACAGTGTGCGTATGATAATAAAAGAGGTACCTGAAAGAATTTAGACCTATTCTATAGTAATCCAGAGCATCATTATATCTCTAGAAGTTTCCAAAGTTAAGTTCTTTGCATATTTACCAGAAAACATTTTCAAGGATTTTCATAAAAAAATAACTTTGAAGAATTTTTATCGTTACACGAGAATGAAATAATACTTATAACATTAAAAGATTAATTTTAATTAATTTTTGCAAGTCATTGACGACATTTGGCGACATTTTCTCAATTGGCCATGTCGTTTGGCGAAGTTTGTTAATTGTACCAAATGTAAACTCAATTAAATGTTTAATATGCAGAAATTTCAATCTATAAAACTAAAATATTTTAACCTAATTAATCAAATCATAAAATCTGGTATGCAAAGAACATTAACATGTAACCCTAAAATTCTAACTCTAAAAAAATCGTCAGCTTATTATTAGGCGATAAAACTTCACGAAGTTAATATTTTTTATAATCCAAACTAATTAATTTATTTGAAAAGTCTTGAAAAAATAACCTTTTGTTATCAGTATTATAAAATTGGGAAAAAAAATTAAGTTTGTGTTTCCAAATAAAAAATCAATTGAGAATTTAAAAATCCTTATAAAGCGGATTTTAAAGAATTCAGTAATGAGTAAAAACTCGACAATTGTTATAAAAAAAACCGTCTGTTAACTTCAAAAAAATGTTCATCAATTCCTCCTCCCAAAGAGTTAAAAAAAAAGAATGACTGGATAAAGAATTCAATGCGAAAACTTCTTTAATGAGTATAAAAGATGTTTCTCTCTTTATATAAATCATGCATGTTCCAACAGACAATAGTTATTGTTTTTATGGAAAAATCAAATAAAAAAAATCAAAAGAATTTTAAAATATACTATATGTATATGGTGCTAAATAAAAAATAGCAATAATAAAGTAAAAACCAATATTTGTTAGTGAAATTTTAATTTCTATTTATTTATAAATAAATTTATAACATTTAAATAATTCACTCATTATTGAACTGCTTTTCAACATACAATTCTAACATTAGCTTTCATTAAGCCTAAACTCAACAAACCAAACGATTTTGACACGTTAAAAATTCATTGTAACATAAAGAAATGGTTTTTTGTATACTAAAAAATAAATGATGACGCATTTTTAAAAAATAATACAAATTCGTTCATGATCATTATTAATATCACAAATGAAGATTGCGTGAAGAATTTAATTGGAGTAATCCACAACAGCTTTTAGTCGTTTTTAGCCGTTTCAATAGTGAAATTGAAAATCATTTATTTAATGTTCTCTTATATAAGTGAAAAAGGATAAATTTCTTTAGAAATGAGAAATTCTCAAAATTTAAAACTTTCTCTGAGGTGGCCAAGGCAGAAGATGATATTAATATAAATGTGGCTAAGAGAGTAGAATCACTGCCTGGTTGGCGAGATTTAAAAAAAATCGCCCACTTAAGCGTTACCACAATAGCGAGCATAATGCAAGAGCACGAAGTTCAAAATGGCGGATAAGTGAAATAATAAAGTTTAAAACTGAAAATAATTGCAAAATTAAAGAGTTTTTTAAACTTAAAATGGTTAGCAAAATTTAATTTAAAAAGTTAATAAAAATATAAATAAAATTAATTTTAGTTATTTAATTTTAATGAATTAATTGATTAAAACTGAAAAATTAAATGGCACTTTTTTCAAAATTATTAAAATTTATGCGATGGAAAAGAAAATTACCTTGAAAACGTAATTACCTCCACACTTGAATAACGAAGCAAAAAATAACGATCTGTCAAATATTATACATAATATTCCATGAAAAAGTATTCGGAGAAATGCAGGCTATGGAAAAGTTTAAGTTTGTGAAAAAAATCACCTGGAGTTAAAATAGTGAAACGGCCCTAAATATAAACCAATAAAAACTTAATTTTGATACACTATAATAATAATAACAGCAAAATAATATGCATAGCAAAAAGTAATAACAACTGATTAAATAAATAATTTTTTTAAAAATGTAACGCCGGCAACCCACACACACACACACAAATTCTCCAAAAAAAGCTACTCTTAATCTAAAAAACGTACTGGACATGCGCGAGATTGAGCCTATACTACATTCATGTCCATAAATTAAGGATAATGAAATTCAGGCAAAGAAAGAGACAGAAGCAAAACAAATTTCACTTATTTTTAAAGTCTATTTATTAAACAAAAGGTAAAGAGCAAAAAAGGTGCTATATGTTTGACATAATTAATAAAAATTGCGATTTTTACTCCCTGGGGCAAATTTTCAAAAAAGAACATATTTACAAAAAACAGTATAACATGGTTAGTATGATGGTTAATACGGAGTATGTCTCCTGGACGATGCAATACAGGCCTTACAACGCCTAAGCATGCTGAGTATCAAATTAACAATCTGATCTTGGGGAATATTACACCACTCATCAAGCAATGAACTCCGAAGTTCCGGTAGACAGGTGGGAGGGGGTTGACGGGCTGCAATTCGTCAGCCAAGCATATCCCACACATGTCTATTGGATTAAAGTCCGGTGAGTATGCTGGCCAATCTATAGGGTGATATCCTCCGATTGAAGGCATTCGTCTACAATGTTTGCACTGTGAGGACGGGCGTTGTCATCCATAAACAGAAATTCAGCACACATGGCGCCCCGAAAAAACGTACATGGTGTTCCAGAATGACATCCCGACTGATGTGTCCTGTCATCGTTACACTCTGAACATGCAGGTCAGTTCCGGAACCAAGAATAATTCCTCCCAAACGAGCCATCCTGCACCACCGTAACGGTGTCGTTCAATGGTGTTCTCTGGGTGGTAAAGAGTACCTGGCGCTCTTCATATGAAAGTCCGGCGAGAATCAGACTGCAAACTAAACCTGGACTCGTCGGAAAACATCACACAAGACCACTGTTGCGGTGTCCACAATGCATGCTCTCTACTCCAGGTTAATCGCAAGCGACAGTGAGTTGTGGTAAGGGGAACACATCTGACAGGCCTACAAGCATATAGACCAATGTGCCCTAAGCGTCTGTACACGGTCTGCCTTGAAACTGTCGTACCTGTAGCTGAAGAGAGCTGACAATATAGGTCTGATGCTGTGCTCCGTCTGTTTCTTTTGGCAGTAACTGCCAAATACCGGTCCTCATTCGGCGTTGTAACTCGGGGGCGACCTATGTGTAACACCTACTCACATTACCATCATCATGGAATCGTTGCCAAAGCCTGGAGATGACACTCTGGGCGATTCCAAGTTCCTCGGATACTTCTAGCTGGGTACGTCCCTATTCCAGTCATCCGATAATTCTAAAACGTTAAAAATCATCCAAATGCTTCCTTTGTGCCATAACTATGAGGTTATTGCACTGAAAGGCTTTTAAAGCGCTTCTGAACAATTTTACTTCTTTGCCACCATTCCTTATATACCCCTCTCTTAAACTCTCGTCATTGTGACGTACTATCCGCGCCATCTAGTGGTTTCCTGTAATTTCAATATTCTTTTTCAAGATGTGTGATAATTCTACAGGTGAAATTTTTACTTTAGAGTGCAATTTCTGTGTGATTCTGAATTATCCTTAATTTATGGACATGAGTGTATATCTCCTTCTCAGCTCCGAAATCGGCTCGATTACGACGATTGGTGCTCTTATAAATCTCGGGGAAAGGTCAAAATACAAACACGCTAACCAGTTACAAATTGTACACTTGAGCCATAAATGTGTTCCAGAGTGTGTAAGTCGAAGTGTTACTGGTAAGTGACCAATTTTGTAAAGTCAAAAAGCGTCAAAAAACTCTATTATTATTGTGATTGACCAATCATTATAATGGTTGTATTTATTGCATATTGCGTCATTTGACGATGACTTTTAATTTGAAGAAATTTGAATAATTTGCATTTACTGTAAAGAAAATATTCGAACTTAATGACACCTTATTATTGGCACCAAACTTATTGGAACTAATTTGTTATCAGTACGCTACAGATTTTTTGGCCAAATATAGATCTGATATTTTGCCAATTTGGGGTTACATATATTTCTTTACACAAATATTAGCCTGGTCGCCAAATATCTATTTTGCGCAATTTCAAAATCACATCAGAGAACCAGTAGCTTACTGATATCAAATTCATTCTTTCAATTTTTTTCAAAAATTAATTAACATTTATATTTTTACCATGGTTTTATTAACTGACATTCTTGTCTAACTTCCCGATGAGCTAGAGACTTGAAATTAGGACCAGAGCTTCCAGAAGTGGATGCCAATGCATGAACATCTAAAAAAAAAAGATTGAAAAACAAAAAGGTGGACTTTTATACTTTTCAGTCTGTTTTAAAAACAGTACATTAAAATTTCTTTTATTAATTCTAATTTGTTGTGTAAGTTTTACAATCGTCTGACGATGCTTTCACTCAATTCGCTCAATGCTTGTGACGTTATAGTCACATGATAATGATAACTTCGTGCATTTAGCCAATCAGTTCAAACTCTCATGTGACGTCATAGTCAAACGATAAAAGCACTCATGTGTTTCCAGCTAATCTGTTCATGCACTTCGGTGTTGCCAACTTTTGATCTTCTTAAAAACTTTCACCAAAAAATACTAATTTTT
This sequence comes from Trichonephila clavata, assembly GCA_019973975.1. NCBI lineage: Eukaryota > Metazoa > Arthropoda > Arachnida > Araneae > Nephilidae > Trichonephila > Trichonephila clavata. Next base: position 4,261 of record BMAO01038988.1, on the reverse strand, counting down.
CAACAATAATAATGCACATAGGTAGACAAAATGCATTTTATTTAAAAATGCAGGCACAAAATAATTTTTTTTAAAAATTTAACTCTTTAGAAGAAATTTATTTTTTATAACATTTGAACATTTTCACCCAATATTAAAATGAAAAATTTTACCCAAATTTTACAAACAGAACAACAATTACAATTATTTTGATGCCTGTTTTAAATTCAATGGAGAACAAGTGTTTGTCTTCATCATGTGACTCGTGACTTGAGCCCATATTTTGGGTTGATTTATAATCATTATACTCCATGCGCACGTGCTTAGAGAGCATATATGTACGAAATAAAAGTAAAAAAAGAAGAAAAATAGATTAATAAATACTTGCCAGTATATAAAACAATATAAGTGTTTCTACATTTTAAGCAAGTAATAATAAATAAAAATGTATAAGTAGCTATCTTATCATTAACAGTTTCTTTTCATTTAAACAGCAATTGTAAACAATAAATCAATACATTTAAAAAATATTTAAAGTAAAATTAGAGTTGTTTTGATTATTTTGCACATATATGTAACAGTAGTTGTGGTTATATACATTAACCGAACAAATAAATAATTTTCTTAGTAAAAATAATATGTACCATGTTTTTATAACCATTTTCATGCATTGTACTTCACTTCTGAAATATAGTCCAAAGTTAAAGTCTCTAGCTCATTGAGAAGTTAGTTTAAAATATATTACAAAATTCCAGACATTCAATAAAGCAAATTAATAAAAAAAAACATGGTAACCTGGAGGCCTCTCCATAACTCCAGAGCTACGAAATTGAATACTTAGAAGCAACTTGACCCATGCTTTCGACAGGTGATCTTTGTTCGTGTAAGTTCCAGAGTTATGGGACCACTGACGAAATCGGAGCCCGCCTCTTCGGCGGTCTAAGTTTGAGACAATGACTTCTTTTTTTCACACTTTCATGCATTATCATCCACATCTGAGCTATGGTCCAAATTTCAAGTCTCTAGCTCCTCGGGAAATTACACTGCTGGCCACCGTAAATGCAACCAACACCCTGAAGGAAGCATGCAAATAACATGAAATTTACAATATGCATTAGTGGAGGAGCGATATGCAAATGATTAGAATTTCAGCGCAGACACACATCACGCACGCCTGTGGCGCCACTTCAAAGCGCTATTAAAGGTTTGGGGATTCCGACATTTTCAAGTTCGGCAATTGTGTTTTTCTTGTTTTTTTTTTCAAAAAACGATCTGTTATGTCTCGTAGAAAACAACGATCAGCTTTTGATCAAGTATCCGAGTTCGACAGAGGAAGGCTAGTGGCCTACCGAGATTGTGGATTATATTTCAGGAAAATCGGTAGTCGTGTTGGACGAAACCAAACAACTGTAATGCCGATATGTAATCGTTGGATGCAGGAGGATACGACGGACCGACGTGGTTGATCGCATCCATCTCAGTGCACCACTTTACGTGAGGACAGGTAATTTAAGCGCATGGCAGTAACAGATGGCTCAGTCACATCACGAACCATAGCGCAGCACATTGAGTCTGTAACGCATCATTCAGTGCCTGCGCATACCATTCGACGCTGTTTACAGCAGACTGGTCTGTCCGCAAGACGTCCATTGCTTGGTCTACCTTTGACGCAGAACCACAGACGTCTCCATCGTCAATGGTGAGATGAAAGAGGAATGTGGGCGGCAGAATGGATTGAAGTTGTCTTTGCTGACGAGTCACGCATCTGTCTGCAACACCACGATGGTCCGATTCGTGTCTGGAGACACCTAGAGAGAGGATGCTGAACAGCTGCGTTATGCACTGCCACACTGGTCCTTCACCGGATATTATGTTATTGGGTGTGGTATTGGATATCACTCTCGCATCCTCTAGTACGTATTGCCGGTACTTTAAACAGCCAGCGCTATATCTCCGAGGTGTTGGAGCCAGTTGTCTTCCTTACTTCATGTCTTGGCTACAGCCATATTTCAACATATAATGCACTACCACACGTTGCACGCATTGTCCAAGGTTCTTCGTCAATCACAGATTGAATTGCTTCCCTGGCTGGTTGCTCTCCGGATCTTTCGCCGATAGAGAACATGTGGTCCATGGTTGCTTAACGATTGACCCAGATTACACCCCAGCGCCACACCAGATTAACTTTGGCACGTGTGGAAGCTGCTTGGTCTGCTGTATCCAAGAATACATCCAAAGTCTCTTTGAATCAATGCCGAGGCGTGTGGCACGCGGTGATCTCCAACAATGGTGGCTACTCTTGCAGGACCACACTTCACAGAATTCTATAAATTTAATCATTTGATATTTGGTCAACATGTTATCTACAAATAAATTTTGTTGTGCTATCTCTTGTCTTTCTTGGTGTAGCATTTATGGTGGCCAGCATGTAGTTTAAAATCAATGACAAAATTACATATGGACAGACAAGAAAGCGAGTTAATAAAATGTGGTAAAATATTATTTTGATTTAGCTACTTTTCCTTAAAAATTATCATCAGTTTATAAATTTTAAAAATAAATCACTTTAGTTAAAAATTTCTAACAATAAAATTTACGTTATAAACAAATAATGAAAATTAAAATTTTTATGAATTTATTATGTAATATTTTATTAATATCATTTCCTTAAAATTTTAACTTTAAACTATCATTTATAACTATACGTAAAAAGATTGTTTTGGGTTTTACTATCTAAACTATTTTAGGCTAGGTATTAGTTCTGTAGCTATATTACTAGTATCTTTGGTTTTGATATGGGCATCTATTCATACTAAAGTTATGAAGCTTTCATCCCTAATTTCCTTTACGAAACATCTAACGTTTTACAAAATACGGGATGGAATATTATATAGTTTAAAATACTTTCATAATAAGCTTCTTCTTATAAGATACATGAAAGCAGCATTTGTTGTTTATTAAAATAAAATAACATTTAACTCTAGATTAAAATACATCCTAATTAGTTTGATATTTCTTTGTATAAAGATTTCCTGAAGCTTTTCATAAATTTAAAAGATAAAATCGTTAATGATCTTCATTTAATTATGTGCTTATTTTTGAAGATATCAAATACTTTTATATAGAATTAATACAATCATATTATAAAAAAATATCTAATTATAACGACATATTTTTTTTATTTCGTATTTCGTCAGATGAAACAAACTTTTTTTTGAAGATATTGTTTCAGATAACTGAAAAATATTCCCTTATTATGATAAGGGAATGCAAAATTTTAAAATAAAAAAATGGCACATTTCTGCGATGATTTTGTGGATATTGAGTTTCCAGAACATAAATGTGTATCTTTCAGGAAAATCATAGCTGTGTTTTGCAATTCGTTTATAGTAAATAAATATCACACCATTTCACAAAATTTCTTTTTAACACATGTCCAAAATGTTTTGCTCAAAATTAAACACAATAACCGTTCTCTACCTAATAAACCGATCTTCTAAATATTTTAGTATTTACTCTCTAATTATACATATACTTTCAGACAATAAAAAAAATACATTTAAAATGAAACATTGTAATGGCTGAAGTTATATGAATGTGGAATTTGATACTTGCGTATGTGCTCAGGAACGTACTGATGACCAATTTCGTCAAATCAAAAGACATATCAATGCCATGAAAGACATCCAAAAGTGGAACAATATTTCAAGCAAATTCGAATACAATAATACGACAGCTACGATGCCAGCATTTGGCGACATTCGTCGACCATATAAAATGTAAACTACGAAATTCACATTATTCAGTATATATAATATGTTAAAAAAGTGATAATCAAAATTTTAAACAAATTCTTTGAATTAAACTTGTTTTATAACTTTCTTCCGTGACTACTCTGAAATTGTGCTTAGTATCGATTTTGTTGAATCTCAAAATACATTGTACAAAATGTTTGTTAGTAATTAAATAAGCACACAACAGATCTTTTTTAATGTTCAAGAGATACTCCTTAAAAATTGTGTAGTGTCTGAAACTGCATTTTTGTTACTTAATTTATAAGATGGTAATATTTCTTGAATGGGTGAGTATTTATTAAGGTTGCTATTAAGACACACCAGAGCTATTGGGCGACAGATCTCATAATTTGAACCATGGTCAAGTGACACAAGGACGAATCTTAAGCTTATATCCCACTCTCCTAAATTACATACCATATAAATGTGATTAATATGAGCTCTGACTTATGTAGTGGTTCCTATGTAAGCCAGTAACATCATCTGGA
>BMAO01038987.1:0-47343 GCA_019973975.1 Trichonephila clavata | reverse complement strand
GCATTGCAAAAACTGGCTATTTTTACTTTAAAGAAATGCATATACATATCCTGTTATCCTCCGTACTGCACTCTGCGTTTTGTTGCTTCATTACAAAAACGAACGGGATAGTGAATCGCTTACCGAAGCACCTTTTTGTTCACAGCACTAAAGGGTGGTTTCCGCAACCCCTTTAGTCCTTCCTTATGTGGTATTTTATTAGTTTGAAACGGTGCCCTCAACTCGTCTTCATCATTTTCTGGCATTTTTTAGTAACACCTTCGAGACGAACGTCTCACCTGCGCGCCGGCATAAAACACCGTCAGGAGACAAGTGTCTCACCCGTGAGCCAGCGTGTTTCTTCCTCACGGGCCTAGTGACTCACCTGTGCGCCAGGCACCTAGAATGTTTTTTAAGCTCAGGTGTTTGGCAATAGATGGCATTATATCCATAAGATTTGAGATTTCTACCCAAAATGAGAGAAATATTACTCAACTACACGTAGTCTGTGTTTTATAAACAAAAGGAAAAAGGAATGTTTCCGAATTGAGTGCTTTACGACTGCTCTTGAAATGAACATGTGGTTTTATGTTTATAGTGAAGATGAGAGATTTAATTTCGGTAAAGCATTTGATTTGGATTTACAATCTAGTTTTTTTAATGGATAATTAGATCTGGTAGACATAATTTGTCTTTTTTTCTTACTTCTTTTACAAGGTCGACATATATGTACTAATGGTTGCAATAAAATGTTTAAAAACTTGTACTTAAACAGAAAGTGGCTGAAGTAAATAAAGTTTATAATACGAAATAAAAAGCAAATGTCGTTCGTATAGTATACAGAACAATATTGAAAACGCGTTTATATTTCGGTATTTTTATGGATATAGGCCCCACCATATAGGCACCACCTACACAAAACCCACCGGCCTGTGAATGACACTCGCGATAGAAACCTCTGGCCCTGGCGATGCGCAGGCGTTTGCATACTTTGTCGCGAAAGGGTTTTAACTGGGATAGCAGCAATAATTTCTGCATAGAACATTATAAACTCATGTCCATAAATTAAGGATAATTCAGAATCACACAGAAATTGAACTCTAAAATAAAAATTTCACCTGTAGAATTATCACACACATCTTGAAGAAGAATATACAAATTACAGGAAACCACCAGATGGCGCGAATAGTACGTCACAATGACGAGAGTGTAAGAGAGGGGTATATAAGGAATGGTGGCAAAGAAGTAAAATTGTTCACAAGCGTATTAAAAGCCTTTCAGTGCAATAACCGCATAGTTATGGCACAAAGGAAGCATTTGGATGATTTTTTTTTACGTGGTAGAATTATCGGACGACTGGAATGTGGACGTACCCAGCTGGAAGTATCAGAAGAACTTGGAATCGCCCAGAGTGTCATCTTCAGACTTTGGCAACGATTCCAAGATGATGGTAATGTGAGTAGATGTTACAGAAGGACTACATTCATAAGTGAAATCTATATATATGAAAATGGATGGTTAAACATAAAACCTTGCTTCACTCCAACACCCTTCAACCGATTACTATGAAAATTGGCTTGTACGTACATGTATTTTTTGTGGAGAAAGTATCTGTGTTATGTTGCAGCTACCCATCAGGTGGAGCCACAACATATCAACTTCTGCACCCCGTTCAATCAATCGCCAACATGGTCACCAAAATGATGCCAACTTGGCTCTATTGCCAATATTTCGCTGTGTTTCCATTGGAGCGCCGTTATAATGTAACGAACGGCAATGCTTGCGAATATAACAATTTTGACATAAATTAAATGCAACAGAAAGTAATATTAACGTATTACGCATCCAGATATAAAGTATTTACACTATTTTAAGCGTTCATTACACAAAATTTGTAACAATGTGTTATTTTTGCTGAGGAGAGGATGGTGCTTTCAAAAATCAGCACAAGAGAGTTACAAGGCGTTAAAAATAAAAAAAAACCATTTTTTTTTCAGTTGTTAGACCTTCAGATTTTAAATTTAAGAAATATGGTTTGTTTGTTCAGCTGAAACATGCAAATAAATTTTTTTGTTTGTTTTGCGATTAACATAAATTTTATACGTTTAAATATTATTGACTTTTCAATCCATTTTGTTTAATTTCTCAATTCCCCTGTGCAAAGCACGGGTATACCAGCTAGTATGCATAAAAATATATATGCATTCATCAATATTTTAAAAAATATATATAAATTATATGATGCAAATAGCTCTTGATAAACTTATTTGCAGGTACATAAGCATTCAACGAGTAATGTTTTGATAATTAAAAAAAAACAGCTATTTCTGTTAAAACTTCATTAGCAGTAAAACATTAAACAAAATTTGCAATTTCTTAAATTTATATAAATTGTAAAATAAAACAATTATTCATAATATATTACTCATTTTATTTAAATCCTTTCAGTGGTAATATAAAATAAAGCACCTACATAAACAGAAATTTCAGTTATGAAATTTTATATTCGTAAAGAAGAAACGTTTCAAGTATAAATTTAAATATTATAAATGGTTCTATTTCTTTTTAAATTACCGAATTCAAGAAACTCCAGACACATCAGGAAACATAACAGTTTGTGTATGTTTCTTTAGTTTAGAATTAATTTATTACTATTTATTCTAAATCTAGTCAAAGGCAGCATCTATTAATCGTAAAAGTGGAGCCAGAATTTGTTATGCAACTATTAAAAAAATAAGACTATTTACTAGATTTTTCATCTGCCACAACATGCTTAAAAAGTATAAATTTCATAAAAATGGTGATGTTTTATGTGCTAAAAAATAGGATGTTATTCAAAATAATGCTAGGCAATTGTGAAAAGTAAAACTCAACATTTACTAACGTTGAAGTTATTTTAGCTCTGAATTTCAAACAAACAGATAGATGTAGAAAGATATACTTGTAAGGGTGATTATTTTGTGCACGAACATATTTAATGGAGGATCCAAATTATATATATGTTATCATTAAAGTGTAAAATCCAATAATTCTTAGAATAACTAGGTATTTCGTGAAGTAACTGGACAAGTCAGTTCAAGAATACAAAACTATTGAATTCTACGATTTAACTATGTATTCTAGGGAATAACGACTACTTTATCATTAAAGTATGGAATACATGACTCGAAAGTATTTTCAACCGATTAGAGCTGCTTTTACTCAGTTTTGAACCGATTCAGGTTTAACCGAGTAGAAAAGTTAATTGTGCTAGTAGCAGATGCAAAATATATCCCCCCCCCTTTCTATTTAACTAATGTTAACAATATGAGCAATAATAAGTTATACCATCTGCTTTTCTTTATTATTTATGAATTAATCATCCAATAGGAATAAAATATACTTTTCGAGAAGTTTTATCTATTTATGATCTATTAATTTATAAAATAGCTTTGAAATTGTTTATTTTTCACTTAAATGGTAAACCATTAGTTATTTTACAGAATAACTTGTTATTTCGTAGAATAACTAGGTAAAGTATAAAATATTCATCTATTACATACTTTAACTGACTTGTCTAATTATTTCATGGAATACTAGATGTTCCTTGAAATAACTGAATTATGTACTTTAACGGTAACTTATATAATAAATAAATTCAACTCTACTAAGTGAAGTTGTGACGATTCTATATCCGCGACTTTTTTAACAACTTGTGGACTCTTCTGGGAAAAATAAATTTATTCAACAAACCTTTGCTGATCAAGAAAGCGTGATTATGCAAAGGAAGCACATTATATAAATTCTGTTTTCGAGAGTTTGTGAGTTGGCACGTTGGAGTTGGTAAGTAGGAGTTAGATAGAGTATGCCGAGTTAGTTTGTTAGCTGAAGATTGAAAGATAGTGGAATTAGCAAGATGTCTTGGAGTTGTCCAGAAAAATATTACAGAGCGTTGTCCAACGACATTGATCAAGCCCAATAAAGATCCCTGTAAGTTACAGTGTAGGATCCGATGCATAAAAAGTACAGGTATTGTGAGCTTGATTAGTTAGAAGTTAGCTTATTAGTGTGCGACGGTAGTTATAAGTGAGCGTATTTAAGCTGTCTTAGATTCAGTGAGGGTACGTAGTAGTATCCCCGTGTTTATAGAATCTCACCTCCGCGCTCTACTATTTTAATCACCTATTTTAATTAGATTGTTATTGTGTCTGATTGATATTTGGAAATAATAAATTAATTAGATTGAAATCATGTCTATGGATCATTCAGTTTCTCCAGCACACCTAGCCGGGTTTACAGGTAGACAAGGGGGTTCAGATGTAAGCAGGAACCGGCCGCTATTGCAAAGTCTAGCATGGAGTTTTTATTTAATTTCTAAGTAAAAAAACAATTTAATTATATAATATTTTTAAAAATTTATAGATTATTCAATTTTCTAAGTACAGGGGGATTCCTAAATCATGGAACAATCTCAAGAAGATAATAACAAACGTATCGAAATCGTATTTGGTTACATAAGAATTTTTTTCCCCCTGTATTTTCATTATAATTGGGCATCCTGAACTCTGAACACTTTTGATTATTATGTTTGAAAAAACAAATGATAATACAGTAATTAACTCTTCTTCAACTAACTTGCATTAATAATATCAACTATTTTGTATCAATAATAAAAGAAAACTTTCAACCAAGATCTATACTGATAGAATGTAGAAGTATTTTATGATATTTCTTCTTTCACGAAACATATATGCGTTGCGTTAAATACTTGAACTTGTATAATATCTTTCTCAATGTCGAATAGTGGATATATTTTTTGCCTTACAATATATATTTTTTGCCTTACAATATTTTATTTAAAATTTTTATAATACTGTGTTGCAACGTTATTATAAAAATAATTAGCGTTAAAATCCTGAATTTTAGTGGTTTTCTATTTTGACTAATAAAACCTAAATTTTTAGCACTAATTATTAATACACGAATTGAATGATTATTATAATGCCAATAAAATGAAAGATGAGTCAAACCACCTTCCTCTGTCAAAATTATGGAGATAAAGGAGCCAAAAGACACGATAAAAAGAAAAGGTATGGACACAATACTTAATCTTACGTAGCCTCGCCTAGTCAAAATTCATGCCAACAGTTCCTCAGACTCAGACTGCAGTATTGGAAGAGCTGGTGTCTTTCTCACATACCCAGATAATATAAATTCGAAGCACAGGGTCTCAGCGGGGAAAATCGCATCCAACTTTACGTGTGAACTCCTTGCAATCAGGATAGCTTTAGATATATACATGGAATGGACAAGCCATTTAGAGAGGGAAAACAAGGCTCATCCAAGACATCAACCTTATATTCTCCATTGAGGTAATAGAAAAACCTTTCACCCATCGGTGGATCCCAACCCATCGTTTAATCGAGGGGAACAAAGTGACCAACTCTCTCGCCAAAGGAGCCAGAACAATCGAGCTTGTACCTCTCTCTATATGGTTTTTGACGCCAACACAGTCAGAAAATAGGGGCCAGTGTCATTTATTTTAAAGGGTACTTAAATTAATAGTATGTTGATTAAACTATGAAGTTAAAGTAATTTAAAAGTTTAATATTTAGAGCTGGTTTTCAATAAAATATAATGGAAATTCAGGCATATGGATACATATCGTTCACCAAGACCTAATTTTTTTTTTACTTTCAGCTAAATTCGGAAATCTACCGACAGTGCACATTACCATAGAAGATCTGATGTTGAGAAGCTTCTGGAAAGGGAGGATATCTGCAGACTCACTTGGTTAGTGTGCTCTCTTGATTTAAAGCCCATCGAGCATACATGGAATGCTTTGGAGAGACACCTGATAGCAGAATCCTATCCTCCAGAGAACGCCAAATAACTGAAGAGTGGCAATTCTTAGCAGAAGAACTGCTGGACAATTGGGTATTGAGTATAAACAGACTACACATCATGCAACCATTGCAGTTAGGAAAGTCCGTACACCTTAATAAGGGATTTTGATTTGTTGTTCTTTCTCAAGAACATCAACGTTTTTTTTAGCTTAATTTATTCTTTGAATAAGGCCTTGTGTGTTTTGTTCCGTAATGTTTGCCCAAAATTCATTTTCTAGCTTCCACCAACCCTTAAGGGCTACATTGTGTGTACTTGTGACGGATCTATACACGGCTCTACCAACCCCTTAGGGATTCTTCTGAGGAAACAAATTTATCAACCTACTTTCACCGAGTAAGGAAAGCGTGGTTATGCAAATTAAGTACATTATATAAATTCTGTATTCGCGAGTTTAAGGAGTTAGATGGCAAATTAGTTGGTGAGTTGGAGAGGGAAGGATAGTGAAATGATTAAAGGCATTTGGAGTTTATCAATGGAAGATTACTGAGAGTGGATCAATCGACAGTGATTAAATCTAGATAAGAATCGCCTTCAAGGTTCAAGTGTAGGACTTGACTTCATAAAAGTGGAGGCATCGTGATCCTTATTTAAATAGAAGTTAGCTTATTAGTGGGAGACGTAGTTTATGTTGAGCGTGTTTAAGCTATCGTGGAATCATTTGAGGGTCCTATTATTATCCCCAGGCTAATGAGTCTCACCTCCGCGCTCTACTATCTGATCTGTTATCTTAATTAGATTGTTATTGTGTCTGCTTGAAATTTTGGTGACCATAAAATAATTAGAGTGAATCATGTCTACTGATTATTCAGTTTCTCCCACACACCTAGTCGCGTCTGAGGGTAGACAAGGGGTTTCAGAGGGAAGCCAGAACCGTCAGGCATTACAACCTTCTGAATTACGGAACCATATGAAAAATTGTTTAAGTTTTCACACTACTGTATTATCATAATCTATCAGATAAAATAATAGCCATTACTATTTCTTTTTACGATATATTTATTTATGCTTGCTACTTTACGCTCTTAAATTAATATTTACAAACTTGTTTACGCAAAAAAAATTCCACATTTTCTTTTGTTGGCAGAAATGACATCATATGAAAGGCCAAATTAATTGTGAAACACATACAAAAATTAACACCGCATAAGAAAACAAATTATTGACATTACACTAGAAAAAATGGCCGGGGTGTCATAAGTTTGAGTCCTAGTGCCACTGCAGACTGGCCTTGCAGAGGGGTTGATGTCCATTAAATGTGTCGAGACTCAAAGCTCTCACGTGGGCATGGCGCGATAGTGTGGAGAAGGGGATATCAACTGAGGTGTCAACCTCACCAGTTAATTGAGGCTCAAATATATGATATCCGTCCACAAAAGCCATTCTATTGCTTGAAAGTACGACGATAATGCATCATCAATCACTCACTATACAGAAAATATAAATTGGGTAGATTTATTTATTTATAGTTATAGTTTCAAAAATTTTTAAAACAAAATCCAGCCCATTATTTAACTTTCTCTACTTAAAAAAAGCTTTAAAAAAATGGAAGTATGGGGATTTTTTGTGTGGTTTTTATTATTGTTTAGTGCATTTTAAGAAAAAAATGCTAAAATTAAAAAGAGAAAAATAAATTATAATTACTTAAATGGGAAAAAATTTAAAACATTAACAAAAAAAAATAACATAAACAAAGTTTATTCTGCACCAAAAGTTTATGAACAAATTTTCAATTTTTCAATTCTGATGTCTTGTTATGTTATTCATTTTTGAAATGTCCTTCAGGATAACAGATATTTTAATTTTTGCAAAACCTAAAGCACTTAATTTTATTTATTATACGAAATTGCTTGCCAAAAACAGTGATTATATTAACAGAAGGGACTGCAAATTTTGTAATAAAATAGTAATAGGTAATTCTGAAGGTTAAAATACTTCTACTATCATATAAAAAATACACAAACAATTTCAGTTAATTATTTTCAAATGTTTTTTTTACGCAATTCGCTGTCCCCGTTTGAGTATTTTCAATAAAACTTATTTCGAGAAAAACGCGTTTTAAAGTATGACATCTTGCTGAAAGTAATGGCGTCTGCTTATACTAAAACACTTGTAGTTTTTGTTGTAGTGAACGGAAAATAATAAAATTGGTATATTTTAATAAGGCGAATAAGATGATTTATAAAATAAAATCATAAAAATATTATCAATTTTTTGGCAAAATTCAACAAATTTAGGATAGTCGGATGCCTTTAGTCATAGATCATGATGTTATATATTTCTCCAGTAATTTTCAGATGCATCCATATGGTCTCCAATATGGTTAACGAATCGCCAAATTTGTTCAACAAAAATGATGCCAACTTGGCTGCATCGTCGGTATTTTGCCAATTTTCCATTGAAACGTCATTAGAATGCGAATAGATTACAATTTTAGTTATAAAATAAGTACAACAGAAAAAAAAAGTCATATTAACGTATTAAATATCCACAGATATAAGTTATTTATACTATTTTTAGATGAAACAATAATTAAATGCGGATATAAAGAAATGTATTTTCCTGCTTATAATATATTAAAAAATAGAACTACATAATATATGTTAATTACAGTTTTATAATTTGAGCAATGAGTATGAGCAGTTTTACAAATTGAGCAATGAGTATGAGCAGTTTTACAATTTGAGCAATGAGTATGAGCAGTTTTACAATTTGAGCAATGAGTATGAGCAGTTTTACAAATTGAGCAATGAGTATGAGCAGTTTTACAATTTGAGCAATGAGTATGAGCAGTTTTACAATTTGAGCAATGAGTATGAGCAGTTTTACAAATTGAGCAATGAGTATGAGCAGTTTTACAAATTGAGCAATGAGTATGAGCAGTTTTACAATTTGAGCAATGAGTATGAGCAGTTTTACAAATTGAGCAATGAGCATGAGCAGTTTTATAATTTATACAATGGGGGTTGATTGACAGTTAGACGGACAAGGGTTTCTCCCTCCCCCCCTTAGTAAGTATTTTCTAAATATTATTGTATCCAGCTATAATATTAATGACTCAGAAATAATATTTTTCCAAGTCGTTTTATTTAAATTAAAACAATGCGTGATCAACAGTACGTTTTACCTTATTAAAAATTATTTTATCCTTAAAAATATTTCACACATCATTCATTTTGCACCAAATTTGGGTAAATTGTCTCAACTTTTAATTATTTATAATTTGTTACTCCAGTTCTGAAAACATTATTTATGGAAACTTATTTCAAATCCCAACATATATCATGTTTATAAAATATGAAGTATTAGTTTTTATTTCAGAAGGCTGTGCCAACACCTTTGCTCGAAATATTCTTTGATAAATGAATTAATGTTTGTTTGTGAGCTTAAAAATGATAAATTATACCGTGCAGGAAAATTAAAATACGTAGAATTCGTTGTTTAAACTGTAACTAATCCTTGTGAGCGTTCATTAATAAAGACCTTTTAGGCTCTTTTAATAATAATCAAATTCATAAATCACCTTAAGGAAGGGAAAAAATTCATTCATTCAACTCATTTAATAAAACAATGATTTATATATCTTTCTACTTTTCCAAGGGGATTTTATTACCAAGTAACGTTAATCTATATTGTGTAGTTGAATTTAGATGAAATATAATTTTTACCATTGTAAACGTTACTGTTTAATAGATAGGTAAATTTTTGATTTCTTTTAAATCTTGAAGAAATTTCTGGGGTTTTAAATTAATTAAAATATACTTACAAAAATTCTTAAGTATATGAATGTTTATTGTAATCGGACTGTAGTGAAAATGAAATCAATTACTTTTCAATAATGCAGGGTGTACCAAAAGTCTTGCCCTAATTATAAATTTTTATTGCGTTGAAATTATTATAATTAGAAACATATTTGCTCAGACATATTGTAAGGACTGTTTTGTATTTTTTAAAGATCATTTACCTCAGTGAATTGCAGCGTAATGCAATGGAGAACGTAAAAGTGGTATTCCAGTTCCCGGCAAGTGCTCTTGAGAGTGTCTTCTGTTACACTACCTGTTTCTTGAAACAGTTCATGCCATCGTTTTATTGATTTTTCACCAGGACAACAATGCATCAGGACGTCCACAGCAATGTCGAAATTTATGCTGACTATTATACGGCGAATTCGTTTCGTGAAACCAAAGTACACACGGTGCTTTCTCGTGCATCGATGCTATTTCTGCCGAAAATGTCTTACACACACACACACACACACAACACACACACGCACGCACATTCTCAAGACCACACACACAAATACACGCACGCCCACTGATACGCAGGCACACACTGTAGCACGCACGCACACACATTCCCACACGCACACACACTCACAAACACTCGCACGCACATTCACACACGCATGCACATACGCACGCTCATACGCACACACACATACTCACCTGCGCACACGCACGCACATTCACATACGCACCTGCGCACACGCACGCACGCATACTCACACTCGACGCACCCACACAACCTACTAATATTGATATATCCTGATACAAGAATAACGTATTATTACATTAAACGATTATTTCGTTGCAATGAATATTTAAAATCAGGGCAAGACTTTTAGTACACCCAATGTTTTCATATTTCGGGAAAACTTTTAAAATATGTTTCACGTATATTTTTTTAAGCAAGTGATATTTTGTTTATTTACAACGCACTACGAAGTAACACGAAGAGCATAATTTTATTTTTGAAAGTGTTCCATTTATTTCTTCTTTAATCTTGATTTTCAAGTTTTCATTATGTTAATTTCGTTTATTGAAAGTCAGAATTTTTAATAAATGCAACAAATCCAGTTTTATTCATCAATGGCCGTTGAAGCCTAGCGGTTGAAGTCCCGAGCTCATATCCGGCGTGACGTGACATCTGTTTGACCTAGCGCCAAATGAACACCATTCGTGCAGAGGGGCTGATGCACGTTAAATCTGCGGTGGCTCAAACGTCCTCCCGTCGGCATGGTGTAGTAGTTTGGGGAGGGTGTGCCAGTTTAGGTGTCATCCTTGGCACTTGACCGAGGTTCAGAACCACGAGGTTTGTTGCCAATAACCCTTGTGTTGCTTATTAGTGCAACATAAATAAAACACTCAATCACTATATCTTCATCGATTAATTCTGCTTTTTTGTTAATTTTTTTTACTCTTTCTAAGCAATTGTGTATGTGACGTAAATATATTTTAAGTTCTATAATGTTGAAAATATATCCTTTTTTTAATTTAAATTACTTGTAATAAATAAACTATTTCTTATCATAAAATAAAATATCGAGGCCTTTTGCCAATTTCAATAAATTAAATGAATCAAATATAGGTACAACGATGGTACATTTGGTAATGATTGTTTTTTTAATTACTTGAATTACATATTACGTCATCCAAAATTAATCAGCTGTTTTGGTAATTTAGTTCTTATATTGAATTAACACTCTGAACGCGAAAAGTATATCCATGAGTAATGAATTTATTTTATACATGCATACCTTTCACATGAACTTAGTTATATAACTTTCAAGTACGAAAAGATAACTGTCAATGAATTTGAACAAAAAGAAGACACTAAACAAACTATTAAAATTCTATTTATAATCGGATTAAATCAGCAAGATAATACATCTGTTTCAATAAGTCCAGAATTATATTAAATTTGAAATTTCATTTCTAACATCAAAATCTAAGCTTATTTTCATCTTTATTTTAATGAACTGAGTTCTAAGAAATTTAATCAAAATACTTACTGGTTAAATTTTATATGTGCTGGAAAAGATTTAAAATGAGAATGTAAAGAAATTAATTTTGGTGCGAAATTAATTCATCGAATGGAAGAGAATAAAGAATATTATTTTTGAAATCAGAGAAACGTGTTAAATTTAAACTGTGTAATTTTATGAACTTCTGAGGAAAATATTTAAACGTTTAGGATAATGCATGGATTAAATAAAAAACATCAGATATAATAGGGACTTCAATAGCTTCTCTTGAATTATTTAAGTGATTAATATTATTTCCTAAATTAATTTCCTAGATATTTATTTTAATTTAAAGGATATATATGTGATTTTAGAAAACATTTAAATTAAAATAATGTCCTTTTAAAATTAAAATTTTTTGTCCGTATGTGGATAATAATATTTTAGAATTAATTATATACACATTTAATTTTGCGTGTTTCACAAAGGACAAGTAATGCATTAATGAATTTTCGTTTCGTTAAACTGAACTTCTCCAATGGCTTTAAAATAATGTAATTTATGTTTTTGAGGATGAAGAATCAATAATTAACTTAATTATTCAAACAATGGATAATTTCCCGTTTCTCGCTTTATTGGCGACAACACACATCATACACATAAAGAAATGATTTCTCATTGGCTTTCATTCATTTTTTATGTATTATGAAAAATCCGTTACTGAAAAGAAAAGATTACGAGAGACATGATTTGGAAATGTGGTAATAAAAGGTTATTAGTGAGAATATTCCATTTGGCGTTGGTTGTATAATTTTTGGCAAATTTATCGCTTGCGCCCGTGAAATGGAAAAGTACCAAATATTGCTTAAAAATGAAAAGTTTACCAAAATTATCCAAACAGTGTTGAAAATTTTAATTATTGTACAATTTATATAAATATATTATTCTATTAACTGCACATCATGGGCACGCAACAACAACAACAATTAACATTTAATATAAATTATTTATTTTTACTAAACCTTTATTTTAACCAATTAAAATAATCTTTTAAACCAAGTAATTGAACTAATTGAAAAAATGGAAAATCAAAATGGTTTCTATGAAGATTTGTGTTAATCGATACGAGTAGTTACTGAGAAGATTTGGAAATCCCCTAACTAAATGAGGAAATATGAACTTAAAACTATCTTGTTCTCATAATAAGTAAATGTAGTTTAAATTTCATTATTATAAATATAAGAAAATTACGATAAATTTAGAGTGTAACATGAACATAATATCACACTACTGATGAATTTTGCAATTGAAGGTAGAACAACAGTCATCGAATAATCGGCAGGAGATTAGCAAACTCTTAAGCCTAATTTTCTATTGTCTACTTCAAATTAAACAAATATGTTGAAAAATACATAATATATATATATGCTCAATTTTAATTAAAAATTTTTTTTGAAGAAATAGTTGTATTTTATACTGTTTATTTTTATTTTAGGAAATATATATATATATATATATCTTAAATAATTCAAAATTAATCTATAATAAAACTGTAAACCTATATTATTGACATCTATTTTCCAACTCTGCATGCATTATCGTTCAAATTGTTTCAAAAATATCCTACTGTGTGGCACGCTGAATCATATTGGTAAATTGGTCTGCACGCCACAGCTACAAGGTTGCCGACCCTTGATCTGGAAGATGACTCTGTCGATTCATCGACAGCTATTTTAGATGGCCGTACGTCATTACCGGTGTGATATAATTGCTTGCAAAAAATGTTATGTGTTCTGCTTTCAGCTTTTGGTTCTACATATATATGTGGACAATCTTTTTTTTTCTCATATAAAACTAACAAAAAAATCTGTTTAACAACATAACGTTCAGAATTACTAGACAATTTAAAGTCACAAATTATGCAAATGATATTGCGATGCAAAGCGGGGTTTTACAGGGACAAGATTTGCATTAATATTCTAATAATTTTGTTAACGGTTTTGTAGGAATACTTATAATTTTTTGTTGTATTCTTATAAAATATATAATACATAATTACAGTTGTAATTTTTTTAATTGTGTTAAAGGAATAATTTTATTTTATGTTGTTTATTTTTATGTTAATGAATATTGTAAAATGTTGCGTAATGAATACGTAATATAACTCTAATTCTGCAATTTTGACTTCTATTTCCTAACTCTTAATGCATATTCGTATTGTTTCAAATATTTTCTACTGCTGGCACCCTGAATCATGTTAGCATAGGTTTGTTATAGGTTTGTCACACCAAGCTATAAGGTTGCCAACTCTTGATTTAAATTTTATTTTACTTTGCATGCCCCTTATATTACAACAAGCACGATTCTAGAGGACATTCAGTTAACGATTTCATAGCTTACCATTATCCTTACCATTCCTAATATCCCATTCAATTTCCGATCAATTAAATGGCTTTTGGCTCCTATTAAGATTATGTGTTACAATATATTTCCTTCCGTAAGCCTTGAAATGCTACTTGTAGCCATTTAAATAATTACAGTAATGTGTTTGGAAACTAGATGTGCGTCATAGCTTCATATCAAATATTCCCCTACAATTCGTGAAGATGATATGTATAATGGAGCTTCTTGAATGACATGCTAAACAGTTTACAACAAGCTATATCTACGTAGTTAAAATAATTAGCCCTTTCCAATACGTATACATATTGATTAAATTGTTTTTTTACTTAATAAAATAAGTTTCTATAACTAATAGATATAAATATTCAAAGTTATATGAATGTAATGTACTTACTTACTATCACAACAATGCCAACGTAGAAGATAACTCGCCAAGTTGTCAAAAGCGATTTCACATGTGTCGTACTCTCTGAATTGGCAACTATGTGCTTCGTTTCATATAATATCGCCAATACGGTTGCGATAATACGCAAGCACCGAATTTATATCTACCATTTAAAAATCTTCCTTCTGAAATCATTTTTTATTTCAAATGGCATATTATGAACAGTTACAGCAAGTATAAATAGAAAAAAATACGAAAAAAAAGCTGAAACAGTGTTCATCAATCTAACATATCTCTAGACTCCCAGTAACGCTCGGCGAGGAACGTCTTCGGCAGAGCAGGACAGTGTACAAGATGTGAGGAGTCTATGATCTCTCCAGAGCCACACAGAGACCATATGAGGGAAGTAACAACTTTGATTCTATACGGATGGTTTCGCAGGCAGTCATGTTCGGTGGCTAGGCGGAATTCAGCGACCGCTCTACGCCTTGTGCCATTACGCAAATTCAGGATAGCATTCCACCAAGACATATGGGAAACACGGTTGTACAGGTCTTCCTGAGCACGGGCTTTCATTGATCTTTTAATCAGATTTTTAATGGAATAAAAGGACGAGAAACTTTCCGCATGACAAGCACTCCACTTTTTAGCGAGAAAGTCAGCTTTCTCTTTACCTAGAACTCTCCAATGGACAGGAACCCACTAAAGGACTATAGTTTTCCCAAGTGATGATAGATTTTTAAGTCCATGATGGCAATTAATTGCGCCCTGTGTTATGGGATTGTTATCAGAAATGATAGCCAACAAAGCAGCTCTGGAATCGCAGAAGATAACAGCTCTTGTAATTTTCCAAGTGCCACTGCAGTTGCAAAAGATCTGTGCCGAATCACAGAAATCTCACCATCTAGTGGTCCTTCTGAAATCATAAATGTCAGAACCAATGCTCCCAGAAATGATCCAGGCAAAGTATTTATTATTGGTATATAACTACAATTGTACGGAATTTTTTTAAAAAAAAATAGTAGTATTGTTATGATTTTTGTGTTACTTAATAATTTTTAATATTAGTATACATTATTTCAGCTAAAAAATGCTCTTTGGTCGCCTGGAATAATTATGCCATTCACGCAACCGTTAACAAACAGTGTGTCAGGATGACAAACAGTATGCATCGCAAAGCTTTAAGAAAGTTTACATGTTGAACACGTTTGACAATGTTTGTAAACGCAGATAATCGTCTTTGTGGATGGTTGTAACCTTAAAGCATCTACTACCTGGTCATAAGCGTCTGATGATCGAATGGCTGACATGTAAGCCTCGAGAAATTTCCGACAGTAACTTCATAGAATGGATACGTGCGATTGTAGACCAGCATATACTTTCACTCAAATGCAGTCTACGGAAAATTTCAAACAAAGAAATGAAAAAATGAGCACCGAAGAAAACGCAACACCCAACGCAATAAAAGAAATAACGTTGGGTATACCGCATTACATAATTCTATATGGGGTTAAGCAAGTTTTTTACTGAGGAACAACTTTCGAGTTTCATTACAAGATGCATGGGCAAAGTTTGTTGCTGTAACCTTTCTTCTCGAGTCATTCTAATTTTGCTGTGTGGTGCTTATTATTCAATTCCTACTATTAGCTCACTATCTTTCTATATATATTTATCTTGTTCAAATTTTAAATCGTTAATAAAATACTTTATATTCGATCAATCTACAGTTTTTCAAATATTAATTCATTAATTACGGTTAATTAATTAAATTAAATTAATTACCGGTTTTTGACGCCAACTTAGATTCGTCTCCATTGTTGTAACAATGTAACTGTTAAAACAATGACAAAAGTTGGCATCGAAAACCGGTTTTGCAGCCAAACTAGCCAAACCGAGTGGGCATTGTTACAACAATGCAAGCAAATCATGCTCTTTTTTCTCTCAATTCCTACAATTAGTTCACTTCTCTCCCTATACATATATCTTGTTCAAATTTTCAATCGTCTTTAAAATACTTTTTATTCATCCATTGAAAGTAGGAATTGACTTAATTTTTTTTATATTACTTGTTCTTTTAGTGTAGTTTCTAATAATTCCTATTATTTTCTATTGAAGTTCTTTAAGTAGCTCAATGCGAGACCTAGAAGCACATAATTACATTGTTCTTATAAATCCGACTTAGATTCTTCTGAATCTTCTTAGTTAAAACATTAATGAAAAATATTTCAGCCTTTATTTTGTAATGTCAGTTAGGGTATTCTGGGTGAGTTCTCTAAAACTTCAGAACAAACTAAATCTAGTTTCCGTAACATATTGCAATGTGAATGAGATCACAGACTAACTATTTTGGAAGGAAAAGATGCAATTACTGAAAACCACTTCAGTCTAGTCTCATTGTCGAATAGTTCAATAAAAGTTCAGTTTAGTTACATATACAAGACATTTGATTCTCCAAACCTTAGTGCCTTTCACGAAAGAAATCCTCACACACACACACAAATCTGAATTATACTTTCAAATGTGATACGTAAATGTAAACCTTATTTCAAAATCTAAAGTGTTAACTTCCCACTGGGAGGGTTTTGGTTTTCGAATAAAGGTGTTTGGGGCGTGAAATCAACAATTATTCTACAGGACGCAAATCAATTTTAAATTGCGATGTTCTATAAGAGAAGAAAAATTATTCGAAGGCGCGTTTATTTGTGTCTGACAGAAATTAAATCTCGTCTGATATCAGTCTCGTGGCTTCTCATACAGAAAACTCATTTTAAAACAGTTGTTTACTTTAAACTCTTCCGAAGGATGATAACGTGAGTTAGTTCATATACTTGATAAGAAATAAAATAACACTGAAAAAAAAAGAGTTTCTTAAACCTGGATTTTCTTTCTCACTTCCCACTTTGCGTAACATAGTTTCTTTATACCTAAAATTTTAAGAGCGGAAGGAAACGTTGAGTAAAACTGAATTTATTCAATAATTAGTTTTAATTAATTGTTAAATTTGTTGGTTTCAATATTCAACTGTTTCCCGTTGTAAGCAATTTGAATTATGAGTAAAGTTTAATTCCTTAAATAAGTTTTAATCAATTATTTTTTAATCTAGTTAAATTATCACATTGTCATCCAATACAATCGTGTATAGAAAATTTCAGAAAAATTGAGAGCTTTAAAATGTGAGAAAAAAAGCTTTTAAAGTTTTGAGCCAAGCCGCTGACATGGTTACAATGTCGCCAACTTGTTCGCCAAAAATGATGCCAATTTGGCTGTATTTGTAATTCTTTAAATAACTAGTTTTATTCAAATTTTTTTTTTATTATAATTTCATTCTTGCACTTTCTTAAGAAATAGTGTATAGAAAATTTTAGCTCATTTAAGCTTTTATAATGTGAGGAAAAAAACTTTAAAATTTGTATACAGGCGTAGTTACAATGCGAGTAGAAGAAATTCAATCAATAATTACACTTGTGTAAGTACACAGAAATCTCAATGCTGTAAATCTAAGTTTTGGTTTTTCTTACAAGGGCTAAGGAAAATTTCATATCCTTGAATAAATAACTATCCCATCTAATAAAAAAAAAGATGTTAATTTTAAAACGTTTTGCTTCAAGTTTCCAAAATATTTATTGAATTTACTAGTGTTTAATATGTAATATATATATATATATTAAGCTCATTACATTCTTTAGAATTACAATCTTGAATTTCTCTAGAATCTTTTAGAATCTTGTTATCTTTCAGCACAGTTCTCTGTACTATGAATAAGATAAAAGGTTATTCTTAAAACCTCGACATGTTTTAAAACAAATTGGCTTGAGCTCAAATATTTCCTTTACTTTATATATTTATCCACGCCCGCTCATGGCTTCTTGACCATTAGACGCCGAGCCTTCCAGTACCGACTGGCGACGTCATCAGTCGGGTATTCATCTAGCCCAGTGCATTGGAGTAGGTAGTCGCCATCCATCCTGGCATGACCACAGAGTGAGCAGGCACCATCAGCAACCAGACCTATCTAATGGAAATATACTCCCAAAAGTCATGTTCGGTGGTTAGTCGAAAGCGGACAACAGCCTCGGTTCTCTCCAGGTGCCGCAGGATAGAACCCACAGTGGCCAGGGTCTTACAGGGATTTCCAGGGCCCTTAGTGTTTTGGGTCAAGGCAGTACATTTGTCAGTGTATGTGGATAATGCTCTTTGCCCTTCTGAGAGTCAAGGGGACTTCCGTAAGAGACGATTCGGCTGCCTGCTCGGCCTTTTGGTCAATTCTCTCTTTGCAATTCTTGGGATCACACAACATGACTTGGAAACCACTGTAAGGCCACAGTCTAGCCATTTTTAGTATCCAATTTTAGTGCGGCATTGAATTGCGTGTAGGCAGTCAATTGGTGTGTTGCTGTTTAAGGCTGAAATTGCAGCTTGGGAGTCGATGAAAAAGACAACTTTTGCAGGAGCTTGGCCAGCAACTGGTAATTGTGTTATGTAATATTTACTGATTGCTTGATTCATTGATTTCTCACACAATATGAAGTTCGATTTGTAACATGTCAGCAGTTATTGCATATAATTTATAGATCAGTGTAACTATAAAAATCATTTAATATAGTCATTAGAACTGTTTACTTTAAAAATAATTATTATATTAATTTATTATTTGCTTACAATACTTATACATCATACAAGAAGATATGAAACATAGTTAAGATAAATAAAATATTTTCCTTTATTGTTCTTTATAGTGTTTAAGATAGTTTAGACTTGAGATGCTCTAAAGATTTTTTTTTCATTTTTATTAGTATTCCATGCGAATATATATATAATTCATAATATTATCAATTATTATTAAAAAAAATGTTTTTGCATGTCTCAGGTGAACAAAAAAACCATATTTGTTAAATTTTAAATCTGAACATATAATAACTAATAAAAAGGATTTTGTTTAAAAATTTATAACGCTCCCGTAACTCTCTTGTGGGTCGATTTTTGAAAACACCTTCCTGAGCTAATCTCTGCTCATCTAAAGTAACATATTGTTACAAATTTTGTGTAATGAACGCTTAAAATAGGGTAAATAATTTATATCTGGATGTGTAATACGTTAATATTACTTTCTGATGCATTTAGTTTATATTAAATTTGTAATATTCGCAAAACGCCATTCCTTACGTTATAGTAGCGATTCAGTGGAAACATAGTGAAATGTTGGTGATAGAGCCAAGTTGGCATCTTTTTTGGTTACCATATTTGCAACTTGGCGATTGATTGAACGGTGCAGAAGTTGCTTTGCTGTAGCTCCACCTATTGGGCAGCTGCAACAAAGAGGATAACTCAAAACCTTCTCCACAAAAAATACATATACATACCATTTTTCATAGTGGTCGGTTGAATGGTGTTGGGGTGAAGTGATTTCTTATACACAAACATCCATTTTTATATAAATATAGATTTCACTTATAAATATACTCCTTCTGTAATTTACATTTCAACAGAGTGGAGACATAAATAAATGGGTATGCACACCAAATATTGGGAATTAATTAGTATTCATTGGGATAGAGTCCAGAGAGAGAATAAGGAGAAAAATGCCGTTTTTTTTATCCGGGAATTTTTTTTTCCAGGAAACCTATTTCTATACATTATAAACTCATTTTATTATTTTCTTTATTGTGTCACTTTAACATCAGATTGTGAATGAAGTATGTGAGATTATTTTTAAAAAGTCGTTCAAACATATTTCGAATATAATTAAAAATTCAAGAAACCGTTTCGGGATTGTTTTAAATTATTTACCTCGATCTTGTAAGAAATATTTTATTTCAATTCTGAAAATAAATCATCACACACACAAAACCGTTTCACCTTAGTAAATCTTACTTGCGCTTCGGTTCTCGTAAATCGATACTGTTTTTTCGAAATTGCTTTCCGTATTGTATTCAAGTTATCTTCTAGACTGTAAAGAAATCGGTAGGGATTGTTTGCGATTTGTAAAGGAAAACAAAGCTATACGTAAGTATTATTTCTATTTTTAGTTGAAGAACTCAAATTAAATTAAAAAGGGAAAAATAAAACTGGGGGAATGTAGTAATTATAAATTCTTCTTTTTTCCTGTATTAAGTTCTTTTCAACAAACTATTTTTATGTTTAAGACAAGAAAAGAAAATATTTCATTTCAGTCGTTTTTATTTAATTAATAACTTTTATAGACATTTGACTTTTTAAAATTTGTTTATCTATTTCTTTTTATTTGTCTGTCTTGCTCCTTGTTATTATTTCATTTAGACTGTATCCATACAAAAGTGTAATTAGTTAAACACCCAAAAGCATTAAACACAGGTATTGTAATGAAAATATAGGTATGGGATGATTGATAAAAGTATACACATTGTACTAGAAATGGAAAGAAGTATTTTTTTTTCAATACAATGGGATAAAAATTATGTGTAACGACAAATTGTTTGAAGAGTTAAGAAAAAAATAGGATATTGCGGCAATAATTCGAGCTGTTGTTGATACGACAGTGACACCACGAATCGTAAGAAATCAGTTACTTTAAGGACAGCCCCGAGCCAGGCACCCTATAACTTGTATTCCCCTGACTCCAAGCCTTGCCGTTTGCGACACCAGTGGTGTCAAGCCTGAGTGCATTGGAGGACGAAATGGAGATCTGATTTTATTCTGATGGAAGTAGGCTCTGCCTTGGGGCCCGTGATGGCCGTGTGTTGGTCAGAAGGAGTTCAGAGGAAAGCCTGCAAACAAACTGTCTGTGGCTTAAACATCCTGGACCTACACTTGGAGTCATGGTCTGAGGAGCAATTTTCTATGACAATGACAACACCTCTCGTAGTTATTGAAACACACTGACTGCAAATTTGTTCATCAGTCTGGTAATTCAAACTATAGTACTGCTATTCATGTACAGCATTCAAGGAGGACCTTTCCAACAAAAAAACGTTCACCCTCACACAGCTGTAGAAATGAAAAGAGCAAACAGGAGGTTGACATGTTTCCCTGACCTGCGAGATCACCAGATATGTGTTCAATTGAGAACATATAACATATAATTGAAAGACAACTCCAGTATTATCCACAGCCAGCACTGACAGTCTCAGTATTGACACAGCAAGTACAACAAGCATGGAACTCCATACCACAAAGTGACATTCGGCACCTGTATATGTATGACACAATGCATGCATGCTTGAAGGCTTCTATTCAGAATTCTGGAGGTTACACCGGCTATTAATGTACAAGTAACAGCGTTTCACATTTGAAATGCATTTTTTTAGCTTAAATTAATCTGTGATCTTGAGCATTTAATCAATTAATTGCATTGTTCAAATTTCATTTCTCTACAATATTTTTCCTTGGTGTTGGAATATTTCCCCCATCAGTGTATAATTGGTGACTAAAGGTAGAGACGGGGCCATTTCTTAGAGAAATAAATTATCTTTAGCATTTCGGAATTTTTTCCCCATTTTTGAATATAGGCTTAGAAACGTTAACCATTTTAAAGACAGGTGATGTTTCAGATTTCCTTTTGAAAGAAAATGACTAAACTATATTTCAAAAATCACATGAAAAGAATTATATTCCTTTCTAAATTATCCAAGTTAAGAATTTCGAAGACTTTGAGCACTAAAATGTCTTTTTTCACTTCTTTTTCCAGTAATTCATAACTATTTATTTGAAATCCTTTCAAAACTAAAAATGGTCGTTTTGTGGAAATGGCGAGAAATTTCATTTTGTTATCTGCTGCAAAACAGCCAAAAATCACGCCAACTTTCTGACTTTTAATTTTCTTTAACGAGGTCGTAAAAGTTTCCATCCTTTCCAAAACAATTTAGAAGAAGTTAAATATTGAAACGAGTGGATATTCAGTAAATTCCTCTACATTTCAAAAATGAAAGAAACTGAAAATGTTTTTTTTTTTTTTTTGCAAAGTATAATGGGTTTTGGCAACAGGAAACTTTCAAAATAATGTGAAAGCAGTTACTAATGTGGAATGCTAATAAATCAAGACATTCAAAGTGACAATCGTAATACATTTGCCAATTTTTCTTTGAGCAAGAGAAAAAAATAATTAATAAACCTTGACTTAATGGCTGTATTTCCTTTTCCAAAAATTAAATATTTATCTGCGTTCTAAGATGAAGATGAATATAATTTAACAAATCCATTTACCGAAACAGGTTGCTGGAAAATTATAAAAAGAAATAATATATTTCAGTAACATATATTTGCATGTCTATATTTTTAATGTGTGACCAATTTTAAGTATTTGCTAACACAGTTAAAAAATAATATCAAAAATATTGAAACTCACAATGGTATTTAGAAACAAAAAATAACTGAAGGAAAAAACTTCAGAAATATGTCTAAAAATAGAAATTCAGACATAGATCAGCAAATTTTGATAAATTAAATCTTTGTCAAAGTTTAAAATCGAATCAATTGAAAAATTTGAAATAAACTTAAAAGTTTGAAAAATTTGTATAGTGTGTTTACGTTTTTATCATAATTTTAATAATTTAATTTTGAACGTAGTAAAGTGAAATAAATGTTTGTATTAAAAGATTGAAAACCTTCAATCATTTACAAGGAAATTTTATTGTATGTATATATGTAATATAAAAATACAGTCGGACCCTGATTTAACAATCCCCTCTTTAACGAATTTTAATCTTTCCCTGATGAAAATGCTGGCGAAAAACTCTACTTGACTATACTTGACGATATGAATTTTTTTTACAGTCGAATTTTCCTTTATTAGCTAGCATAAAAAATGATTTTTTTTTTTTTCAAATGGTATCCATTTTGTCCTGGAACTGAAAAAGAATTTTTCTCGGAAAAATTTCGACGGAAAAGAGTACAGACCATGATAAGGCTTTATACATGCAAATGAGTCATAAGTGCCGCCTACCGTGTGAGTCTTGAATAGGACAAGGGAATCCTTTCTTATATCATCCCACTCCACAACGCAAGGGATATCTTAAGGTTTTAACGAATATGTTACATTTGATGAAGGATTGCCTATCTGTGCAGGTGAATTTCAGGAAATAATTGTTTTGTTGGTGCCAATGAAAAGTGATTCAGAGGCAGAAATTGATAAGGAGACTCTTATCAAAATTGTTACATTTTTTAAGACTTTACATTACTACTTGGAAACTGGAAAAAATACCTCATGCAGCAGGATGTAAATGACGTAGTATTTTCTTCTTTGCATTAAGTCGAAAAAGAATTCCTACGAGTACAGAATCAAAAGGATTTTAAATATATATAAGTCAGTATTTTAAAATTTCCAATTAACATGAAAGCAATTTACTAGTTGTAATTTTATCTGTTGAATAAAAGGCGTGTAGTTTCCAAATGTGGATATTTTTTGTGTAGTGCTTAATATAGAATTTCCAAAGCGTAAATGCAAAAAAATTGTAATTTGTTCGAAAACCGATGTAACGAATAACCGCGCTTTAACGAATTCATCGGGACAAACGAACAAAATGTTTGGTCCAGTGAATTATCGTTATTTTTCCCGTGGTTATTTTTATCGGGGTCCACTGTAGATAGATATATCCGTAGTCTTTCACTTAAAACCAACATGATGCAAGATGATGAATAGTTCATCATATTTCCCTCCAGACACTAAACTTTCCTATAGACTTAATATTGTCTCTGTCTAGAAGCACAGAACCAGCTAGAGTCTTGGAAAATATTGTAAATCATGACATTTATGGTAATTGTTAGTTCGCTATGTCTTCTGACTTTCCCTATTTAAATTTCGATGTCCCCCTAAGTCGGAATTCGTTTGCCTGTTACAAATCATTGTAACAGCTTGTCCTAGTGTTATCCCTATAAAGGACACCCCGGGCCTTGAATGAATACCATAATTCTCATTACTGGATCGCTGATGTATGTCTAATATACTAACAGTTATACATACACATCGCTCGGTAATTCATGGTGCTGTAGGAATAAAAGTTGTGACACAAAAAAAACGAGATTAATTATGTTGTTGACTAAAATAATTAAGCGGACTGTTAATTTAACAAATTTTTATACGCAAAACGAATTCCAACCATATGATATTGCTATACTTTTCGAATTGATTACAAAAAGGTTGAAGCAGTTGGCTTGGTGCTAAACCTATACAAAAGAATTCCCACCAACTGGTGCCAACATGTGTAATTTGAAAAAAGAGTGAAGTTGGCAACAACTGTTTTGGTGACGTCATCCCATGCATCTCCTTTATCAATGAGGCCAGATTTGTCTTACTCAATCAAGCCAGTTGGGAGTACTGCGTCATTGAGTGGACACGTGCAACTGCCTTCTGACAGGAAAATGTCGAATCAACATCAAGTTTCTTGTGAAGCTCAAGAAATCAGCCACGAAAACATTTCAAATATTAACTGAGGCTTATGGAGATGAAACTTTGTTTTGTGCACATGTTTTTGAATGGTATAAGAGGTTTCCAGGGGAAGTGGTCAGTGTGGAAAATGATGAGCATGTGGGACATCCAAGGTCAGAGATTACAGACCAAAATACAGCCAAAATACGTGATATGTGGGGATTACTTCTTATATCAGTTACAGACTGTTAATCAACACTAGTACATTGAGATACCAAGAAGACTTCGTGAAAAAATTAGTAAAAAAATGCCAGAATGGATGTCCGGCTGTTGCACCAAGACAGTGCATTTGCTCTCATGACCCTATCTGTCAAGAAGTTTCTGACCAGCAAAAACATTACTATGATGGGACATCATCCTTATTCACCTGATTTGGCTCTCTGAGACTTTTTTGTTTCGTACTGTTAAATCTTGCTGAAAGTGAAACCATTGGACCTCAGTTGAAGAGGTTCAGGCAAAAACGGACAATCTCCTAAAGAGACTTCCAAAAACCTCGCTCCAGAGCTGTTACTAGAAATGCAAGTACCGAATGCAGAGGTGAGTAAATGCTGAAAGGAACTACTTTGAAGGTGATACTGTCACGGAGAACTGATTCTGTTAGTACAATGATTTATTGGACCAGTCTCGTTTTTATTTGTGTCTCACCTCGTATACTACCAATTATTCATCCATATCGCTGGGTAATTCATGGTGTTGTAGGAATATATATTGTTATATGAAACCAAAAAATAAACATTTAACATGACAATAACTACTATATAAAATATGCGAAGGTAAAAATAAATCTTCAATAGTAAATTCCTCAAAAGTAATGTACACGCACACACAGATATGCTTTTGTATGAAAAATATAATTAAATTGTAAGATTAAAAGCTTAAAAGGTATCCGAACACGTTGAAAATGACCAAATTCAGTCAAGACAGATATATATTTTTTTTTAATATATTGAATAGAGCTATCTTTTGACTTTACGAAATATACTTTATTTTGTTTCTACACCACCTAGAGGCCAAGTTACAATCAATTTTATAAAGTTAGAAAAACCGGAAGTGTGTTTTTGATCTATCAGAAGTGGGCATTTAAATTGCTCAAAATCTATAATGGCGAGTCAGATAACTCAAAATATTACGATCGTATTTCTATAAAACATTTTAAACCTGATATTAACGTTATTTCCCAGAGAACGTATTAAAATATTTCTTATTGTATGAATACTTTTTGAGTTATGGCTTGTTATTTAAATAATGGTCTCATAAAAAATGTAATATTTCTTTTAATGTTTACTCAATCAGCTCTAAAATTTTAAAATTTTAATAAAAAATTAAAATTTTAGTACATTTTCTAGATAAATGCATCTAGTTTGTTTCCGTAATACTTTTACTAATACATGTTTATAACTTTTTCTCTAACTGCTTTGAAGTTTTTCAAAACTATTGCTAAAATTTCACGTACAATTGTGAATTTTTGTAAAATTCAGGTAATTTATTTTAAATTTTGATAGTTAAAGTGTATAATATTTATTGGTATTGAGTCCTAAAAGAGCATTGATAATGTTTCAGTATGCTATTTTGTTAAAAAGTACTCCGAACGTGTTCGGGGATACTTTAAAAAGATAACATATTCAACTATGTTTATTCACGAAATTTAAAACGAAATTCTTTATATTCTTGTTAATAAAATATTGTCCTAATGGACTAGACAGATTTAAAATAAGTAAGAGGCAAAAAATATGTTGTGGAAGGGAAACATTTGATCAAATGCTACGTTTACATTTTATCTCTATTTTCTCTCCAATCATTTGAAAATACTTTTCTTTAAAACTACCTGCAATTGTGGCATTTTTTGACATTTTCACCTCTTAATTCTTCTGGAATTAATTAATTTGTACTATATCATTTACATTAATTGAATAATTAGTTTCCTAAATTTTTAAGGCTCATAAATTTTAGTATTCAAGTATTCTTTATTTCACCAGTTGTTCGAATTCAGATAGGAAGTCAGGATTATTTTATATATATTTTTGCGTAAATATAAATCCTAGCATGAATATATTCCCTCATGTTATATTTTAGAATTATTCTAGAGTTATTCCCAAACTAATAAATGAGAATATTTTCTATAAATCTACAAACTTTAAGATGTTATCCATGTTAGTTTAACTGTGAGTTTTTAAAATTAAATTGCTAATATAAGAAAATTCTCTGATAAAGTACTATTATTTCTTTGCGTTTTATGTTGGAATTTTGTCATTTTTAAACACATTAATCTTCAATATTTGCTTCATAATTGTCTATTTCAACTAGATTATATGATATAATCTTTTTTTAGAACGTAAGATGTGCAAAAACTTACTATTGGAAAATTCCTTTACAAAATCGTAAATGTAGAAGACAAAAATGGAATGATACAAGCATGGTCATATCTTAAATACTTTGAAATCTACAAATACGAATCTACTCTTCAGTTACAGACTTTTAGTAGTTAAATTCTGAAATAGCAGAAAAATTTAGGAATATCATTATAATAAATTTCTTATGAAATATTAGAGTAAAACTAAACGATGAAAAAAATAATGATTGATTTAATAATTCTTTCAAAACGATAAATTTATAATTTTATACAATATCCCCGAAAATAAATTTTTCTTAGGAAAATCATAAATTATGGTTGATAAAATCTAGTTGAACAATAATATTGAACCTCACAGCAAATAAACCATTGAAAGGAAAAGAGAAAATGCAGTAATCACAATGTTCTCAACAAATTATCATACTACTTACTGTATATTTTTAGTTCGAATAAAAGCCAAGATTGAATTTTTTCTTCAAACATTTATCCAAAATTTGAATTGGAAAATTTTTATTTAATATTCAAACATATCGCCATGCATGCGAAAAGGGTGCCCAAAGAGTAAAAGTGGTAGAATATATTCCAATCAAGCTGATGAAAGGTAAAACGCCAGACGCTAACGATGATGGTTTGATATCTGGCAACCATAACAGAAAGCTAACATACTTTTCCCCATTCATTTAATATTTTATAATATCTCTTCTAGTCACACTTCCTTCTTTGTATGGAAAAGAAGAGGGAAGAGAAATTCGTTTACGGGAAATTACAAGCATTGATGTACACAAGTACCTTTCCTATAAAAGAGGTCTATATCGGCATGTAACTAATTACACGTACAGGTGATAGTATTTGATGAAAAGCTTAACAACAATATAACTACTAGGAATTTTTCTCTGTAACTGAAAAACAAGTTCAAGCATGGGTGAAAAAACATTTTAAATTAAAGAAGATGGCCAAAATCAATAAAGATAGCAGATGATCATCTAACTATTGTCCATGCCATGGAGGAATACTTGGGATCACTTGACCCCAAGTATTCAAATATTTCAAGGAGTGTATATGAATTTTACTAACTACTCGAAAACTCGGTTTCTGGCATGAATTTTGAGAGATTTATGTGATTTTTTTTTTCTCTTTTAGAATAAAATTTCCATTCCAAACATCAGAAAAGTTAAAGAATTAAAATCTTTTTCTGATAGCTTGAGAATTTTTTTTTTTTCAAAAAAATGTTCATTCTTAACTATTTTGTTCAAAGATTAGCATATTTGTATGTAAGCCTGCCAGTTTACTATGATTTAAAAAAATCTCGGATTATACTCCAAAATATATGGTACTTACCAAAATTAGAAATTCCGTATTTAATATTAATTATTGTGTAGTGCTTTAAAATACACAACCCGACTCATTCATTGCTTGGAATACAAATTGCATAAGACATATAGATATAACGAAGTTTAGAAGCATAATTTTATAAGTAATTCTAACTAAATTAAAATAATTGCTTGCAAATGAATAACTTTTAATTTTTCTTAAATTTTGTTCATCTAATAATACATATATGCGGGTGCGACTAATACGGTACTAAAAGATTCTTCTGTCAAGCATGCAAACTTAGTAGTATATGTTTATTTCAGTAAATTTTGAGTCCAGGGATTTAAAATAAACTTTGTAAAACATTACTTATTAAATAATAGTAAAAGCTGGAATACATTTTTAAGAATTAATTTTTTCCCGTCCATCTAATCTGAACATGTAGCAGTCTTTTACTCTAACCGAAATGCTAACGCCATCTGGTGTGTGGTATGGTTATTAAGATGTCTGTTCCACCCTCAGCCTTAAGTCTAGTTGTACGGGTGTGTGCATTTTTGAGTAAAATCCCTTTTATATTCGTAGTTATTCTGATTCTTGTGATGTATTGTGTCCGTTCCGCTGTTCACTCAAAATAAAAGGGTTCTTAACCTAACTGGATAGCATCATCATTCAACTACACCAACTGCATTGCACTCCCACAAGCAAGACGTTACAAACCATAATATTAAATTTCCTACATATGACTTAAAATGTAATATATTCCATATAAAACATTTCAAAAAGAACATATTATTTGCAACTGTATACACGAAGCTTATTTATTAAAATACTAGCACCAACACACACCATATATAAACATTAGAAACATTTTTTTAAAAAATCTGAATTTGCTGAAATAACACAAAGAAAACTGCATGATATGTAAAATGTAGCATAATAAAATAAACAAATAAAAAATAAAATAAAATAAAAACGCTCAAAATATTAGACAATTTTGTAACGCTTGTGTTATTAGATGAAAAAAGAAATAAATTATGTACTTAAATTTCAAATGTATTTGAACTGTTGGCTAGACAATGGTTTTTCAGTGCAGAAGGATATATTTCTAAAAGAAATTTTTCTGCAGTTGAATTCCCAAATTAAAATACTACAATTTAATTTGCTAGCATGTGTAAGAACTGTAAATTTTACCGTGGTACTGTAATATTACAAAGCACATTTTCATCAGGAAATATATTTTTCGCCACCTCTGGAGAATATTTGTCTGAGCTACTTATGTTTTAAAAAATAAATTCTCGTCACCTGCTTATTTCCATTGGGAAAAAATAAAAGCAAACTAGTCTTCTAAAACTGAATACGAGTAAGACGTCAAAACAAATTCAGATAGAAACTTTTTTGTAGAAATTATTAAGAATAAAAAGTGAGCACTAATTCTTTACCTTTAGTGAGGAATTTGTTTTTGGTAATCATTGAAATGTGTCTTTACTCTAAAAAATCTTCCATTATAAAGATACATTTATTAAATATGAGGGACTTATTAAATTATATTTAAGAAATAATTTAAATTGGGGTCCAAAAATCTTATGAAATTCCTGTAAAATAAACGACGTTTACGTTTGGGGAAGGGTTACGATCAAGAGAGATCTTGACAAACGTTGTAGTCGGTTAGTGGGTTAACCCATTAAGCCCAGTCAGTAGGCTAAAAATCTTCAGATTGGGATTTTGATATTTCTAAAATCTCCACATTTCATGACCTTTCCGGTGATATAACATATTTGCTATTATATGAATTAGAAGTATGTCAAAATGACCTTTAAAAAATAATCATCTGCGTGCCACGCCCACTTCCACAGATTGAGTGTAAATAGTTAAGTGTTCCACAGATTATGTGTTTTTTTTAAATCTAAGAAAAGTTACAAAGCCTCTACATAATTTCATTTAATTGTATACAATTAACTGTAGATTAACTGTGTAATATCTGCAAGTTTATCTGTTAGTTTGCTTAGTACTTTTGGAGCGAAGTTCGTAAATGTTATGAAATAATTCTGCTTTTAATTTTTTTGAAATTAAGAACCTGAGCGAAAACTTTTTTTGGCGTATTGAAAAAGAAATTTATTTTTCGAAGTTGTGTGCTTAAGTTTTAGGATTTTAAATACTGCAGAACTTGTTTACTAGGATTCTATTGAAAACGTGCTTTTTGAAAAATGAGGTTAAAGTGTAGTATAGGCTTGGTGATGTCAGTTACTTTTGACGACGAAAATCGATTACCAATCTACTTCACTTAGCGATAAGTATCCGTAAGCCAGAAAGAATTCAAAATCTCAACATAGTATTTGTACAAAAATAGCTATATCTAAAGAAAAATCGCCAAATCCAAAAGCTATATTACACTTTAGCCGACGAATGATAATAATACATGTATTTCAGTAGTTTGAAAATTAGATATGAGATAAAAGGTTACACATCATTTAATGGTACACGTGTTGAAACCAGCATAGATACTGGACAGGTGATAGTTGTAAGATACCGAAAATGCAAAAACCTTTTTTTTTATCAAAACAATAGTGAAAGAAATTTTGTATCAACAAGTACTTCAATGGAAATTGAAGTGGAATGAAGAATATTTCAACATTCATTACATTTTGGATAATAACTGATCCCCCCCCTTTTTTTTCTCAAGGAAAGATTTTGTCCAAAAATTATTGTTTTATGAAATTCATATTTTTAAAATTATGTGAATTTACTTTATGCATGTTCTTTCTATATAATTGTGTTCACTGAAGTGACATTTTTGAAATATTCTTAAAACATTTA
Source organism: Trichonephila clavata (assembly GCA_019973975.1). NCBI lineage: Eukaryota > Metazoa > Arthropoda > Arachnida > Araneae > Nephilidae > Trichonephila > Trichonephila clavata. Next base: position 16,076 of record BMAO01038987.1, on the reverse strand, counting down.
TCTATAAAGCAATATCATAACAGAAAAGGCAATTTTCAAAAAATTCATAGTGATTTTACTTAAAACAATGTTTTGAAAAAGCTAAACAATATATATTTGAAAACTCTCACTTCAGTATAAATATAAACGTTTATTTATTGTACAGACAAGTTTTCAAGTTTTAGTATTCAAGAGTTTTCTTAATAAAAAGTACCTCAGAAGTGCAATGATTTTTGCCGTTACGAGAAACTGGTTACATACATACAAATATATAAATGTCATGTTTAAAAACATAAAAACAGTTTTATTTGGGCTGTTTTAGAAATAATTTGTCCAGTTTAAAGAAAATTTTGAGTTTTAAAAAATCCAGAAACTACGTTTCATGTGAAGACAAAAAACACTGTTGAAAACTGAGGAAGAAGATTCTGTATCTTACTGAATAAGTTTAATCTTCAAGTGAGGACAAGTACCACACAGATCCAACAATTTGTTATAGATATTTAGATAAGTGATTTAGTTGGCCGTTCTCTGAGTTTAATTAAATATCAGATAGTAAGCTGGAAGATAAATAATAGTAATTATTTTATTGTAATGTCTGATTATTTGGTGTCTCCAACTTCACCAACTACCACGGGGTCGCTACAACTAAATTACTCCTCTTTAGTGTCTTGGCTGTGATAGCCTAGTGGTTATGGTCATGAAATGGTGGCTGGCGTATCGCGGATCGAGTTCTGGTGCCAATGAATACCCACCGTATAGAAGAGGCTGACGCATATTAACCCATTCAGGACCATGATCACATTTATGTAACCACGCGTTTCTGCCTCCAGGATCCATCATATATGTGTGTGATTGCGCTTTCCCTCCTTCTCTGGGGCCCATGATCACACCAGTGTGATCAGATTTTGGGACGTTTTTATATTAATTTTTACATAGCACTAGTTGGCGGCTAATGTCCGTTTTTTTTCGAAAAATGTTTCTCATATCTTTGAACTTCAATATGTGTTTTCGGCTTCAAGTTTTTTTTTTTAAAATTAGATTGGGGATTTTTATGAATGTAATCAACTGCACATGTTTAGATTTTTCGAGAGAATCGGGCATTTAAGTGCTTTGAAATTTATTGTGCTCTGGATTTCTGTTTATATTTTGACTAAGTTGGAAAAAGAAGGAAAGCTCATTAGTTTATTGGGCATAAAACATTAATAATAATAGTTCCAGTGCTTATTTTTTTGTGGTCCATATATATTTACATCTATAATTTTAATACTCAAAAGACAGTTATATAAAAAGCAGAACTTCATAAAACAAACTCATTTTTAACGAAAAAGAATCTGTCTTCTTACTGTGACTAATCTTTAATTCACAGTAAGAACACACGATTCTTGTTCGTTGCTATCACATTTAGAATTGCCACGACCATAAGAACAGAAAAAATAATACTTAAGTCAGTGCTTCTCAAACTTTAAATATTTGCGACCCAATATTCAATCATAATTTTCCTCGCACCCCCTCCATACAATAAAAAAAATGTATTGAATTCAACAATACTTTTTTTTATTTCCAATGGCGGATTACAAGACAACTGCAAACAAAATGAGAAGCAGAGAAAATTGACAAAAAACAAACAAAGGACAACACAAAAAATAATGAAAGAAAAAATAAGAAAAGAAACACAAGTTCACAGTATAGTCTATAAATCACACATTTTGTGTCTGGCCTCCCAATATCTGCTCCACATGGATCCAGAGCTGAGTGCACGGCAGCGTGCCAAATGAATGGCGTCCATTTCTTCATTGGAGTCGCACAGTTTACAAAGTGGACTCTGAGCAATGCCTATCATGTTTAGATGCTTAGATAGGCAGTCGTGGCCAGTGGCGATTCGAAAATCGGCTACAGCTCTATCTCGTGGCCATTTTGGAATATGAAGGAGTTTGCTAAACCACACCGTTTGTTTATTCTTTTGGTTGAATTTAGACCAAAGTATTTCTAGCTCTGTAGTATTTCTTTATAATTATTTTGGCGTTATAAAAAGGAACTGTATTATTAGAGGTTTGTAAGATTTTTGTCCCCTTCTTCCCAAGCAATCGGCATTTTCATTCCCATCAATGCCACAGTGCGCCGGAATCTATTGCATGGCAATGTTTACGTGGCTTTGAAGTAAATCACCAATTAACAGTTGACATTTGAGAATATCATTTGACAAAGGTGCCTCGATGGAAGATATTGCTTGGAGGGCCGCCCTTGAATCACACAGAATAACTACTTTTGAAACACGATCTGTGTGGCAAAGAAGTTGAGATAGAGCAATACGTATAGCTGAAATTTCGGCATCAAAAGCAGTGCTGTGAATTCCTATTGGTGTATAGAAGGAGAATAGGTTGCAGCAGACTCCAGCACCTGCATTACTGTAATCTATCAGCGTGGAACCATCTGTGTAAACGTATAGCCATTCATCTTCAGGGTATAAGGAATCCAAAGTCTCCAAAGAAAGGATCCTTAGAATTTGACTATCTGTTTCTTTCTTTTGGACCTCATACAGCAGCTCTGTAGAAAGTGCAAAGTCATACCTTTCAATCGGGCAGGAAGATTTTATTAGATCTTCTGGATCGAAATGAAAACTATGAAGCTCTTTAAGAGCCATGACTTTCTGAAGGAAGCCTCTCTGTGATTTGAGATTTCTGTTGGTATAGGATAAAGAATCCTTCCAAAGGGATAGACATTCTGGGATTCTAGAAATTTTCTCCCATAATAATAAAGACCGTTCTTCTATAATAGATTTAATAGGCATTTGATGGGTTGAAAACACGCAGAGCATCGATTGGTGTTGATTTCACAGCTTCCGTAATTAGCCGTAATGCTCGATTATGGAACACTTCTAGGAGATCAATCACCTGTTTAGATGCCGCAATTAAAGGCTCACAGCAGTAGCTAATGAGTGGCAGAATGTAAGCGTTATATGTTAATTCTAGAGTTGTTTTAGAACAACCCCATTTCGAGCCAGCAATTCTTTTCAAAAGACTTAACCTCTTAGTCGTTCGTTCCACGGTCAATTCAATGTGTTGTCTCCATGTTAATTTTCGATCGAAATTAATACCCAAATATGAGAAACAATTTGTTTGGAGAACATTAATTCCTTGGTATGAGAGGTTCAGCTGCAATGGCTGATGGGTGAGAGAGAAAGTCTGGTAGACTGTTTTATCCAGATTTACTTTCATGTTATTATCTTGGCACCAGTAATCAAGGATTTCCAAAGCTTTATTCAAGATTGCCTCAGATTTCTCCTTAGCATGATATTTAGGTGTTTCTGTCCACAACACTAGGTCGTCTGCATATAGTAGACATTTAACTCCAAAAAGTCTCTCCAACTCAGCAATTAGGTCGTTTATATACAGATTAAAAAGGAGGCAGCTGGAAACGGCTCCCTGTGGTAGACCAGTCCTTAGAATCTTGTATTTTGAATAGAAGCCTTCGTATCGAGCTCTACAGATTCGTTGGCTGAGGAAACTCTTAAACCATCCAAACAAGTTTGAATGGACACCAATATTTGAAAGTTTCAGGAGAAGATGTTCTCTCCAAACTAAGTCATATGCAGATTTCAGATCCACAAATACAGCTGACAAAATGTGTTTTTTATCCAGCGCATCTTTCACCGTCTGGCTTAGGAGTGTAACATGTTGGCTGGTAGATCTGTACTGTCTGAAACCTCCCTGTTCGTTGGCAATAAACTTAGAGTTTTCCACATACCATTCCAACCTTTTTGTTACCATTATTTCCATTGTCTTACATAGGATACTTGTCAATGATATTGGTCTATATCCTTTAATATCACTGGGATCTTTACCCTTCTTATGTATTGGAGCTATAATTGATTTGCGCCATAAAGCAGGCACATTACCTGTGTTCCAAATAGTATTAAAAAGCTTTAAAATAGTGTGGGTTGCTTTGATTCCAAGATTTATGAGAAATTCTGCGTGAATGGCATCTTCACCTGGAGACTTATTTTTTAAAAAAATATAGCGAAAATGTTCCTACTTTAAATTCAGATATTATCAATTATAATAAAATATAAATTTTAGCATATTTGATTGCATGTAGGATTTTACGTGAAATTTTAAGTGAAATTAGGTTTAGAAAGGAAATTCGCCCCGGTCCCATGCGTGTGTATACTCACTGTTGGAACGTGTGGGCCTGGGTAAGCGCTTCTTCCTCCTTTCGCCGGTAATGAACTGTCGTCCTGCCGATGTGGTGGTGTGTTAGTTTGGAGAGGGATGCCAGTGGAGGTGTCCTCGTCACTCTTGACTGAGGCTCAAAATTGTTAGATTCGTCACCAGTAGCCTGTGTGTTACTTTATACAGAGACGTTAATATAACTCTCACGCATTCCCTTGGTGTTTTGCGCAATCCCCTGCAATTTTCTCTCTGCACGGTACAGTAGATAAATTGAATGACATCAGGTCCAATTAAATAGTATACTTCAGATACAATAGGATATTAAATTCAGTATATAGGCAGTGTTTATCTTATTCCAGTATTTAAGGTAATAGGTTTTCAACATTTTACACCAGGCTGTCTAGACGTTTTTGACTAATACCCTTTCAACCGATTTCTAATTTTAATATAATTACTGTGTGAGTTTTGAAACTCTGCGAGAAGAGAGATCTTATGTTTAAAGAGACTATTAGCAAGAAAATATATATGTTAAATCTATAATACAATCTGTTTATATTTTTTTAAGCAGACAAAACCATATGACGCTACAGCAGACATTAAATAGTAGAGTGAAAAATAATGTTTTTTAATAATTGTAATGGATCATATAATTGTTCATCAGACGAGAAGTAACTTTTTTAAAAACTTCTTCCTTTTAGAATGTTTTTTCTTTAATGCACAGTCTACTTATATAAAAAATAAATGAAAATCTGCCGCGCTTTTTACTTGCTAAGATATGTTTAAAAATTATATAAAAAGCAAAAACTAATAATCATTAAGGAAAATTAGTGTAGAAAATTAAACAAAAACCAAATTATGGTTTTAATTATTTAAGAGTACAAGCACACACAAGCTGATAATATTTCTTTCCTTTCTGTTGAAGCATATAATTTTAAGGATTAAATTATTATTTAAAAAAAACTATAATTACTAGGTATAACAAACTATCTTTGATTTAATCAATTTTTATAAGAATAATTAGATGGCTTTAAATTTAGATTAAAAATAGGACAGAAATAATTTAAAAGTTGTAAAAAAATTGTCATCGTATGTAGTACTACTAAAAATTTTGTGATCATTATACAAAATGAATATTTATTTCTATTATAGTTATATCCTTATAGAACTTTCTTTTTTTGGTCATTTGAGAAATGTATTTGAATTTTAAATATTATATTTTATTTGCGGAATTTGAAAAAAAAAAACTATTTGGGTATCTGCATGATCTTCATTCATGTTAATAAGCATTGGAAGAAGTATTTTTTATAGAACTTTAATAAATATTCACTATTTATCTAAGTAAGCCAACAAATTCTGACTCCAATAATAATGTAAGGATTCCCAATTTCTGACATTTTTAGGTTAAAGATGATGATGAATATATTAAATCAAATGGAGCTAATATAAGGATATTAATTTTTGTTCTTTATATTTTCTCATCATTACAAAAAATTCTCTACTTTTTTATATAGGACGTCATAATAGATATTAAAATTTTGTTTTATTGAGAAGAACACTGCACTTATGTTATTATATTATTTTTCACTTAATAAAATCAAATAGAAAATCACGTTAAATTTCACTACAGTTAAACAATGGAGAAAATATTCATTAGCAATTTTTTAAATCTTATTTTCTGCAGAGAATTTTAAAAGTCCATTAACCCACCAATTGTCCAGTAAATTTAAATTGGGTGGTAATGAATCATCAAAATATTTTTTTTTCTGTAAAATTGTATTCATAAAATATACAACTATTTTAACTTGCCAGGGAATATTTATATAAAAAAATCAACAATTGTCGTCTAAATATTCCCAAACAAATATTTATATTATTGCCAATAAAACCTCTCTGAGTAATTCTAAAAGTGTAAATTTCATATCAGCTATAGTTACTTTTTGAAGGTAAATTTTTAAATCTCAAACTTAAAAAGCAAGTTTTATATCTCTCCCCCTATAAAAAAGTTTTTCGTGATCATGTAAAAAATTTATTTATACATAAGGTATAGTAAATAAAAACAAATACGTCCTTACAACAGAATGAAGTAAGACCACAGTTTGAACAAATTTAAATTTTTGATGATGGTATGAATTTGCCTGAAAGAGTAAAAACAATTAAAAGTGAAGATGTATCGCAAATTTTATGGTCCATTATGAATAAAAATCTATATGCATAAAAAATATAGAACTCTGTATGGAATTCAAAATAAAAGGACCAAGATCTGTGTTTTTATGAAAGCCCTAAAGATCATTGTAAAGTTTATAATAAAACACCATACAATGAATTAGCTACTATCTCTTCGACAAAAGACTGTTCTATAGACAGAAGGGATGACGTGAGAGTTTATCCAAATAGTGAACACTATTCTCAAATTGTGAAGTTTAATTTTTTTCATATAGATCCGTTGCTGAGTTCCTGCGCTGAATACAGGTAAATTACAGTTTAATAATTTGTTCAATGAGTCTGAGCAGTTGCATAATTAGTACAAGGAGGGTACGTTCACCATTAAGTGCCCCCCTAGGTTTTATCAAAAATATGTATTAATATAATTCTGAATAATTTCGTCTTAAGAGAGAAAATTAATCTTATGTCATGACGATCTATTGCACTTCAAAATAATTGAATTTATTTATAAAACTCTTCATACATTAGAGTTTTTAAGAAACAATTTAGCAAAGTATTAAATCCTTAAAAAGAAATTATTACTTAAACCGACAGTTGAAGATTTTCTTTTACCAGGATTCATTCTGTAGGCATATCATCACTTGAACAATTATCGTGGCCTAAATATTTTCAAGAAATGCGTATCATTTTTTAAGTAATAATTGCATCAACTCGGTCAAGCATTATGTATTTGTGGGCGTAAATTTGATTAATAATTGTACGATATTTGAAGAGTACTAGCTACAAAACTGAAATTAAACAATGTATACATTGTCAAACTAATTTTTCCCTATATATCTAATAATTCAGAACATGCTCACATATCCTACAATGAGTATAGAAATTTTAAAAATGGAATATATATACTCATATTTCACAGACATATACACTCAAGAGACAAAGCATTATGACCACTCCTACATTTTGCAATGAAAACGCCTGGATGACGTGGAGGGCACGTGATCATGTGGAAGTGGTATTTAACTGCTGCTGGAGATTCTGAAGAATCATTCTTTCACTTACTTCTGAGTGTGATGGGAAAGGCTGCGGATCTAAGCGACTATGATAGATGGCAGATTGTTATGGCTCGAAGGCTCGGAACAAGTATTTCCGAAACTGCACGACTCGCGGGCTGTTCGTGATCTACAGTTGTTAGTAACTATGCAAAGTGGATGAATGACGGTGAAACCAGCAGTAGATGACATGGTGTTAGACGTCCACACGCTATCAAAGAAAAAGGTCGTTGGAGACTGTATCGCATGGTGAAGCAAAACCGGAGCCAGACAGTGGCTCAGCTGACAGCCCAATACAAAGCAGGATCAAGTAAAATAGTATCGGAGCACACTATTCAGTGGACACTATTGGATATGGCGCTACGCAGCAAACGTCCGACTCGTGTGCCTTTGCTGACCAAGCGTCATCGCCAACTGGGCCTGCGCTGGGCCCGGGAACATCGTGACTGGTCCATGGATCAGTGGGAGAGAGTTGCCTGGTCAGATGAATCACAGTTTGTCATTCATCACGCCGATGGCCGTGTCAGGATACGCCGTCTTCCAGAGGAACAGTTGCTCCCTCAATGTACAGTAGGTCATACACAGGCCGGTGGTGGCGGTATTATGCTTTGGGGGATGTTCTCTTGGGCGTATTTGGGAACCCTGGTTGTGGTAGAGCAGACCATGAATGCGGCAGGGTGTCTGAACATAATTGTGGACCAGTTGCACCCTTACATGGCCTCTGTTATTCCAGGTGGAAACGGAATGTTACAACAGGACAACGCCCCGAGTCACAAGGCTAAAATTGTGTTGGAGTGATTCCAGGAACATGATGCTGAATTCCAGTTAATGTCCTGGCCGCCTAACTCGCCGGATCTCAATTCGATAGAACACATTTGAGATGTCATGGGACGGCAACTCAGAATTCAAAGACCACCAATTCGCAATATTTCGGATTCGCGGGACCGTTGCTTTAACATCTGGTACAATCTGTCTCCGGCCATTTACCAAGGACTTGTGGCAACCATGCCAAGGCGGGTTGAAGTTGTGTTGCGCGCCAAAGGTGGGTCAACTCGTTATTGACAGGTGGTTATCATGTTTTGGCTCTTGAGTGTATATATATTTAAGAAAGAAGCAATAGTATATAAAGAAACGGATGGAAAAAAAGAAATGAGCCTCGCTTTACCAAAGTATAACTACTTTGGAACAAATATTTTATGTTATGCCATAAGAAATCATTTTTGCTACTCTTTCAAAAAAGAAGTTTCAAGAACAATACAATAGTTTTTTTTTTTTCATTTTGAAAAATTATTGTTGGGGTATTGTATGCAAGTATTTATGTGTAAACTATGTGCAGGATATGTGGTTTGTATCAAATAAAAAAAACAAATGCTAGGATAAATCTCGTATTATTTTATTTTCAAGAAATTCTTTATAACTATATTCTTTTCACGATCTTTGTATTTGTTCCTTGACATAAATAACCATTTTTATTCACAAATATTGTGTCTTCGTCACTTGTAACAGAGTATCAAAATTTGGAAGTCCGTCGTTAATAATAACCCTCGCGTTAGCTCGAAATGCTATTTTAATAAAGAATAATTTAAACAATACATTGCAAATTATTATTAATTCTCACTAATTTACATATATATATACATAATAATTCCCTCTAGTATCCTTTCAAACAAATTTTAATTCTTTAGTCCAGTCCTTCAGAATTAATGCGTAGATAATAAACTTGCTACCCGCCTAACGGGAATTTTTTGAATTAATTACATCCAACCACTTACCCAGATCAGGTAATTTCCCGCTTACTATAAATACCGAGGTTTCTGGAAATCCCGCCCTTCTGTTCTTTGTCTTTAATCATATAGCCAGCTGGAACACATATTGTCTTAGTTTTCTTTGTTCTGTGTTGTATCGTCCATTCCCTTTTTATAGTGTTAAGGCATCCGACTACTTGTGCGACAACTTTTTTTTTAAAAAAATGGAGATATCGGGATTTTTTGATGTTTTTAGGTTTGGTTTAGCACATTTTATGAAAAATACGCTAAAATTAAGAAGAGAAAAATAAATTATTGTTACTAAAAAGGGAAAAAATTATCAAAAGTTTACAAAAAATAACATAAACGCGGCCCATTCTGTACCAAAGGTTTATAAACAAATTTTCAATTTTTCAATAGTGGTGTGGTACTTTTGTATTCATTTTTAAAATGAACATCAGAATAAGAGATATTTTAATTTTTACAAAAACTAGAGCACTTTATCTTAGTTGTTATATAAAATTGCTTAAAAAAACAGTGATTATATTTACATAAGAAACTGTAAATTTTGAAATAAAAGGGTGATTAATAAATCTGACAGTTAAAACACTTTCACTATTATACAAAACATACACAAAGAAATTCAGTTAAGTATTTTCAAAACTTTTTGAGCAATCGCTGGCCCCGTTTAAGCATTTTCAAAAAAACACATTTAGAGTAAAACGCGTCTTAAAGTATGACACCTTGCTTAAAGTAATGGCATCTGCTCTTACTAAAACAGTTATAGGTTTTGTTCTAGTGAACAAAAAATAATAAATTTGGTATTTTTGTAAAGCTAATAAGATGTCCTGTAAAATAAAATCATAAAAAAATGTCAATTTTTAGCAAAATTTACAATTTTAGGATTGTCGGATACCTTAAGATATGTATGTCTGTGTGGCTCAAGATATACAACAAATAGATTTCCTGTCATATAGGACTGCCTCGTCAATATCATTTTAATATGCAGCATCAACCATCATATTAAATAGTGATATTATTAAGAAATCCCTTCCACCGGCCACGTCTTTTCATATATATCCCTATTCATTTCTGAAATCGGAAGCACAGCGGAAAAAATTATCAATGTTAAACGGAAATAAAAACAACAAAATAATCAGTTTATCAGGGGAAAAAAACAAAAGTAATTAACTTACAAACCTTATTTATATACTTCAACTGCATTACGTAGATTAGCTTTACATTTTTTTGTCCCAATGCAATTTCGTTTTTGTTCACCTTAATTTTAAGGTAATTAATTAATTTTACTAAACACGAGGGAGAAAACCTATTTGTTCGTTTTCAATCATCTCCATGATGTTAAAAGAATTAATGAACAGGTATGACACTGAAGTAAAAAGTAGAAGACTGTAATTATATTGAGACATACCGAACAACGACGGTTACTTCCGATTTGTTTGCATAAAATCATCATTTCAAATAATTTATAACTTTTTCGATTTATTACGAGTAGAGAAGTCATTTTTGAACTAAACAAAAACAACTGTTTCTAATTATTATTTTCTTTTTATCTCTTGAATAGCTTTGTTTCTGTTCAGATTTCTTACTTCAAATCTATGAAGTAGAAAGTTAGTTACTCCAACGCTACAAAAATTAACTTCGTGGTACAGTAGAACGTCGTTTATCCGAACGTTTATTATCTGGATCGTCAAATATACGAACCAAAGTCCGGATACGTTTCCGAACAGTGCAATGCTCACAGAAAAACCCAAGGGGAGGGATATTTGGGGAATTTCAGTTGTGTGATTTGGTAAAAATTTGCCTGGAATATTAGGTCAGTTTGTTTCAAAGTGAGGCGGTGTATACGGGCTCTTTTGTTGAGTTTTGTTGATATAGAAACCTAGATAGCATGCGATGCTGAAGACTTTGGATTTCAAATGCTAAATGATGATGAGATAGTGACTTCTGTGCCAGAAGAATCCTACCCAGTCGACGATGAAACAGATGAAGACGAAGACAACAACAGCAACAACGAAAGTAGCAAGGGTTCATCAAATGTTGACGCGTTTCTACGTTAGAGACAGCTACGGAGTGGTACGAACAACCATCAGAGTGCTGTCCTACTCAACTACTGCTGTTGAAAAGAATCAGAGACCTTGCAGTGAAAAAACGAAGGTGTACAATGGTACAGCGAAAAATAAGTGATTATTTTCCCCATTCAAGGTAAAATTAATACATTTTGCACCTATTTTCCTTTTTCTTCAAGTACTTTTCCCGCATGTGATGATTTTCAATATTGGTACAGTGTCCAGTATCAAATACAGCATGGATCAGATTCGCTTTTCGGTTATCCGAACAATCGCGTATCCGAACGGTGTCCGGTCAAATTGGTTCGGATAAACGACGTTCTACTGTATATGGTTCCGCATATTTAAGTTTTATGGACATCATTGTCATGAGAAATTTTGCTTTTGTTTACATGTTTTTATAAAATATATCTTCTGATAATCAGGTACTATATCACTTATTTTCTTTGACAGTTAAAAAATACGAAATACATTTATTTATATTGCTTACATTTGTAATATAGTTGGACATGCTTTTATCTTAAGATTATTTCCTTCTCGTACTTTCTCGAGCTGAGGTCGAGCCACCAGATTGTACCATTCTGAATCATCTCAAGTGTAGCTCGGGCACCGTGAAAATTTAAACTGTGCAATCGGTTTTTTCCAAATTATCTCTCATGTGCTTTTTATGATTTTGCATAGCTGAAAAGTACCATTCGGTGGAGTTTTCTACAAAAAGAAGACGTCTTTCTGCTGAGAACTATCCTTGAAATTTGTCTGAAAGACTCTTGATTACATTTCCCCTACAGAGAAAAAAGCTAATACAACATAGCAGTGTGTTGCAGAAAGAGAGACAGTAAAGAATAGAAGATAAGAATAGAAACAAGATTCTACTGTCCAGATTGTGATGTTGGGTTATGTGCAGTACCACAACACAAAGTGATACCTTACATTCTGTACACTGATATCTCTGGTTTTTTTCCTTACTGGCTTACCTCTTTACGGGAGCAAGGGAGCTGTCTCGTTGGATTAGATTTTTTTTTCATTAGCAGGAATAACATCTGGAAAATGCCCAGAGGTTAACCTGAGTAGTGAAGGACTTATGCTGGGTCTTCCTGATACGCCAAAAAAACTCGTCACGAGGAATTTTTTAATTATTTTTTCAATCAAATCCATTCTAATTTGCTCAGATGATTATGAACCTCCTGATTTACAATACAAAATGTAGGCTGCATACAGAAGAGAATCCATTCTACTATATTTTAATACACTACCATAATCACTCTAAGAAAAAATCATCGCTTTTGCTATATTGCATCATCGCCATTATTTGGCTTTTTTTTCAATGGAACTATCCTTCTTTAGGGATTACTAATCCACAAGCCGACGTATACCTGTCCCCACAAAACCAACAAAACTTAGCAAACTGCCAAACAAAGCTGAATATTTCCTTTCATTTCCTCTAGGCCGAGTGGAACCATTATAAAACAAACCGTACTGACAAATTCTGCTTCACCCGAGTTTTCTCGGGATAGTAATTAACTGCATTATGTAAACCCGAGATAACTCGGGATAATCAGGCAAGCGGTTAAAAGAAATAAATGTCAGGGACGTCTTTAGAATTTCATATTTTCATAGAATAAGTCTGAAATGCGGCAGCCGGTATTGAAAGTTGAGAGCGATAGCAAGAAAAATTATAGGGAAAAACATTCAATCTGAAACAAAAATCATAAGGAAAATTCGATTCAAACTGCATTCTTTAGGTAAAATAATTCATTCTGGAGATATAATAAGTAATATATATATATATTTGTAAGCCAATTCCTGTTTCAGCTGTTCAGTCTGTTTCAGCCCGTTGTAACTTCGATTGAAATAACGCAGAACAAATTATACTTAAAAAATAAAGTTCGATTAAAGAATTAATATTTGAAAAAAACTGTATTAACATAAATTGTTATCCACTACAAGTTTAAAAATTGTATTTTAACTTAAATGGATGAAAGAAAGTATTTTATTAACGATTAAAAATTTGAACAAGATATAGATTTTTAAATATATATATATATACAGTTGACTCTCAATAATTCAAACTTTCGATAACACTAACCTCTCGATAATTCGAAGTGTTATGCTTTGTCCCTTGAAAGACTCTTCATATTTCGAATTAAAACAATACGTTTTGGTACACTCAATATTTCAATCGATGGCTGGCCAGACTACAACACGAGATAATTCGAAGTTATCTTATAAAACTCTCAACAAATCCTGTAATAAACAGGTTAGAGATTACAAGTTTTGCTTTCTGTTGTCCCTGCGTGTCTCCCCTGTTACGTAGCCCTTTTGATGACCATCTGTTTGGTACCACTTTATAGTGTTTTCAGGTTCCTCAGGTGAAAAGACACTTTTATTGTTTTCCTTCCTTTAAGTGGTCAATAGATCAACCGCACCTGTTGCCAGCCGTCCGTATCTTTCCTTTAACACGTGACCTTGCTACACATGTGTTCAGAAAGAATGGTCCGCTATTGTGAAGAACAGATGCGTAGGATTGTGAATGAATATATTAAATGTATTCTTTAATACAGGACTTTTAACTTCTGTAAAATATTTATTCTGTTTATAATATGTACTTTTTTAAAAATGCATTAAAATAATTTTATGCGTATGTTCAATTGTTCCTTTATTATATAGTTTCAAGTTTAAATGTGTCAGAAAAAATTTCTTTTCGTGTATTTTGGGAATTCTTTTTCTACCCTCTTGATAAATCGAAATCCTTCTTTGGTCCCTCCAACTTCGAATTATCGAGTGTCGACTGTATATATATATATGAGCAGAGTGCTATCTACATAATTGAAGGAATTGAAGGAAAAAGAGGTAATTCATATGAATTTTGAAAATTTTTATTAGGCACAACGTGTTTTATGTTTTACACTTTAAAACTTTAAAATATAGAAATGATAAACTTTAGAGATAGTATTTAATACATTTCTTAGAAAAATTCAACAAAAAAATTAAAATACAGGTGTACTTTACCAAAACTTTAAAAGTAATTTTAGTAGTAAATTTTACCGAACAAACAGATACATTTTATAAATCAATCTTTTAGTTTTATACCCCATCATCACTACTTCACTCTATAAATTAATCACTAAATTTTAAAAAAAGATTGGGAAATAGAGATTTGAAAGTTCACAGAGTTTCAAAGGGTCTGTATCTTAACGAATAACTCTAGATAACAAAAGCTTGCATTGTTTTTTTTTATCGCGATCTTCTATCATACATTCAATACATATTTCTTTAGATCGCTAAACATTGCCGCAATGTATTTTTAAGGCACTTTATATTTTTATTACCCTCATAACTGGATACTTTTAATGTCTCTCACAATTGAAAGTTTTTACAAAAACAACACCATTACATAAATCTTGTCGCCGCGTGCTTTTATTGCTTTGTTAACATCTCCAAAATTTCCTTTTCGCATAAAACCACAGAGGTTATTTTTCTTTCAAGCAACGCTTCGAAACATAATCTCCCAAGTGTAGTTGTTAAAATTCGTCAGAATTCCATTCTTTCGATTTCCAAATTAAAAAAAGGTATATATTTCTGAAGTATAACTTAATTTGAATGAAATCTTTGATGAAAGATTCCGCAGTTACTGAATAAAGGAAATTCGATTGGAATTTCAATTTTCTTTGCAGGTGAATAAACAAATTACCCAGAATTCTGTGCTTTCGCTTGAATGTGTTTCTTTTCGGCTGTTCTAAAATGAGGTCGGATTCAGTATGAAGCTTAAATGTTTATGTTTTGGACAGTTTAGCACTAAAAAATATTTAACATTTGTTCCAGAATTTAAAGGAAAATGTGAGATTATTTTTATAAAGGTGAAAAAAACTAAAATGAATATATTTTTAATATTTAGTGTCGGTTCGATTTGAATCAACATATAAAATTGCTTTAAGAATATTATTACAAGAAAAAAAATTTAAATACAATTTTTTTTGGCAAAAAAAAACGAGGAAAATAATGCTATACATTCGAGACAATTCTTTTTTTTTTTGAAAAAATTATTCTATAGAAACAATATATTTTGTCTACATTTAGCTAAGACTTCTTAACAGGTCCCTAACTAGGTATTTTCAAATATTCACTCTGTTTTAAGGATTAAGATCCAATGAGATAATAACCGGTGTTCTTTGTTAAATTATCTCTACTCTGATATAATAAAATATTACTAAATCCACTTCTAAATTATTTATTTCAAAATTTGTACTTTGATTAGGCTTTAATTAAGACTTTGTGAAAAGTATCAGCTATTTGTACGCAAAATATTATCATCATAAAATCATTTTTCATAATGGAGAATGTTTCGAAAATGTCCTTTTTTCTTCTTTTTTTCCAAACAAAGAAATTTATATAAATTTTTATAGTTATGATATTCTTAAATTGTTTTATTGCATATTATAAATCAAGTGACAGTATATATATAGATAGATATATACTAAACTATTCATTTACATGCTTTTGCAAAATCACGGTACCAAACGGGTAGTCAAATACCGTAAATTGAAAATACGTATCTTATAAAGAAATTGAAGCAAGAAATTGAAATGTTTCAGAAAATTAACTTGACCATGATATAACTTATTTAATGATTTCAAAGGTTTGATTTCTATGCAATAAAGCACTCTAAAAAAGTGTTTTATTTTATTAAACTATTATTTTTGTACCAATGCTTTTCCAGATATATTTTCCCTTAAGAAATCACTAATATAAATTCCGGTTAACAGTGTCTTAAGCAAAAATCCCCGAATTACCTTGACGCATTTCTATAATTGAGTTTGATAACAGTTTTCTCTATTGGAGGCTTTGTTTTATCAAATTACTTAAGCACAGCTATGTATCGCC